>CM076569.1:524907896-525022896 GCA_034641835.2 Pinus albicaulis
GCGGATCAAAACCAGCGGATCAAAACCAACACACTCTCCCCCTTTGACATCAAGGGCAACGGGCGGATCAAAACCAACACACTCACCCCCTTTTTCTCCTCATGTAGAAGAAGCGTTCTGCAGATCTGATGTATACTGAAGTGACCAAGCTCCCCCTGAGTTCATGCTGAATCTTCAAACATATTTTTCAATGAAGTACATGACTCTATGAACTTCCTATCACCAAAAGACTCAAAATTACATCAAATATCCAACCAAGTGGATTTACATATAAGACTCAAGCACCCAACCAAGTGGGTTTACATATTTCAACTCAGCTACCCAACCAAGTGGGTTTACAAAATTTGACTCAGCTACCCAACCAAGTGGGTTTACAAATTTGACAAGTCCTTACATGACTGAATATTACAATTTTACATCATGGGTCTCAACAAGACCTTTTCAACAAATTACAAAAATGACCATTTAAGACCAACACGAGAAAGTCCTCAAGAAAGAGAACATATTTCAGAACCATCATAATGCCAACAATGCATTATACTCAGCAACGCTAATGCTCCCCCTGAATCTGTGCATCCAAGCATTCTTTTCGTATGACTAAGGCTCCCCCTTAGTTTGTGCATCCTGAACACTTTTATCAACAAATCATCAAGGCATCTTCATTAAATTATTAGAAAAGAATTATGAGAACTGGAACACCACTAGAGATACCAAACAGTATCAAAGATACCAAACAGCACTGCAGCTGTGCTGAAAAGAGCTGACTCCAAGAAAAAATTGTCAGCAATCAGACATACGCGGTTTTCTGTGCAGGAACTCACGTACATACGCGACTGTGTTTCAGGAAACCCGCGTATCCCAAGCCATCTTCTAAAATTTATGCAGATTTGTTCTTTTGACTGGCAGAGAACACTCCCAGCTTCTGTCTTAGATACTTGAACGCTTCCCTGGGCAGAGGTTTGGTAAAGATATCAACAACTTGTTCTTTGGAGGTAACATACTCCAACTTCACTTTTTGCTCAAGCACTTGTTCACGTAAGAAATGATATTTGATGGGAATGTGCTTGGTCTTCGAATGCATAACAGGATTCTTTGAGATACTGATGGCACTTGTATTATCACACATAATGGAGATAGGAGTTGCACATTTGATTTGAAAATCTTGCAAGGTTTGCATCATCCATAGGAGTTGAGTGCAACAAGATGCGGCAGCTACATACTCTGCTTCAGCTGCTGATAAGGCAATAGAATTTTGCTTCTTGCTGAACCAAGATACTAACCGGGGCCCCATGTAAAATGCACCACCACTAGTGCTTTTCCGATCATCAACACTTCCAGCCCAATCTGCATCAGTGTAAGCATGAAGAGTAAGATCAACATTCCTTGGATACCATAGACCAAAGTCTTGAGTTCCTTGAAGATATTTGAATATTCTTTTAACTGCCTAAAGATGAGACTCTTTTGGATTAGCTTGGAATCGTCCAACAATCCCAACAGCATGCATAATGTCTGGTCTAGTCCCAGTGAGATAAAGTAAGCTTCCTATCATCGATCTGTACTCTGGTTGATTCACTGTGGGAGAATCATCATTAGAACTGAGACTGCATCCGGTTATCATTGGTGTACTTACAGGTTTGCATTCTTCCATCCCATACTTCTTTAGAATTTGCTTAAGATACTTTGCTTGAGATAGGAAAATACCATTTGCCTTTTGATGCACTTGCAAGCCAAGAAAGAATGTTAATTCCCCAAGTAAAGACATTTCAAATTCTTGCTGCATGACAGAAGCAAATTTTTGACTCAAAGATTCTTCGTTGCTCCCAAAAATGATATCATCAACATATACAACCACAATCAATAGTTTATCATTTTCAATTTTTGTGTATAAGTTGCTATCAGCAGACCCTTTTAAAAAACCTTGTTGATGAAGATATTTGTCAAGACGATAATACCAAGCCCTTGGAGCTTGTTTGAGACCATATAGAGCCTTTTTAAGTCTACAAACAAGATTTGCATCATTTTCCAAAATGAATCCTTCCGGTTGTTCTATATATACTTCTTCTTCTAGATCACCATTAAGAAAGGCAGATTTAACATCCATTTGATAAACTTTGATTTGTTGGTAACTTGAAAAAGCAAGAAAAATTCTTATGGCTTCAAGTCTAGCTACAGGAGAAAAAGTTTCTTCAAAGTCTATACCTTCTTGTTGAGAATGCCCTTTGCAAACCAGTCTATATTTGTTTCTTACAACATCCCCATTCTCATTTAACTTGTTCTTGAAGATCCATTTAGTTCCAATGACATTTTTATCATGTGGTCTTGGTACCAAATCCCAAGTGTCATTCTTTTCAATTTGATCAATCTCTTCATTCATGGCTTGGTTCCAACTTTCATCTCTGCTAGCTTGATTGACATTGAGTGGTTCAATTGTGGATAGAAGTGCTTGATGACTAGAAGATCCCACAAAAGTTCTCCTTGTTCGTACACCTGATTCCTTGTCTCCCATAATCTGAGATTCAGGATGATTCTTTTGAACGTATCTGGATGGAGCTTTTTCAGATAGATCATTTTCAGGTTCTTCATTGGATTCACTATCTATATCATTTCCATCTGATGTAGAAGGCCATATGTCGCTATCATCTTCTTTTGTTGTTTGTTTTTCTTCTTTAGGAGCTGCAGGAGACTCATCAATAACAACATCAATACATTCAACAACCTTTTGAAGCCTCTTATTGTAACATGTGAATGCTTTGCTTGAATATGAGTAACCAAGAAGTATCCCTTCATCTGATCTAGGTTCAAACTTGCCAAGCTTTTCATCATTATTTTTGATAAAGCATCTACTTCCAAAAACTTTAAAATGCTTTACAGTGGGAGAATTACCATACCAGAGTTCATATGGAGTTTTGTCACTATTTACCCGAACATGAGCCTTGTTGAGAATGTTAACTGCTGCACGTGTTGCTTCACTCCAGAACATGTCGGGAACATTAGAGTCAGCAAGCATAGCTCTAGCCATTTGAAAAATTGTTCTATTCATTCTTTCTGCTACACCATTTTGTTGTGGAGTGCCTGCTATAGAGAACTGTCTTTTAATCCCATGTTGTTCACAAAATTCAAAGAATTCATTTGATGAATATTCTCCTCCTCGATCAGATCTAAGACACTTGATTTTTAAATCCAATTCATTTTCTACCAATGCTTTGAAATTCTGAAATTTTTCAAAAGCTTCATCTTTGTGTTTAATAAACGCGATATGACACATTCTAGAGTAATCATCAATAAATAGGATATAGTATTCTTCCCCACGTAATGACTTTTTCCTCATAGGTCTACAGATGTCAGTATGAATGAGTTCAAGAGGCTTACTTGATGATCCTTCTTTGGCATTAAATCGAACTCTGGTCTGCTTACCAAATTGACAAGATTTGCATATGGTACTTTATGGAAGATTGATCTTGGGAAGATCACGAACAGCTTGAAGTCTGCTTGCTTTGTTGATTTGAGAGAAACTCAGATGCCCCAGCCTTCTATGCCATAACCAATTTTCTGAAGACTTGCTCAAGTAACATTGATCTATGTCGTTTAGTACATACAGGTTGCTTGGATTTCTTTTTCCTTTTATAATGATTTTACCTGTATCAAGATCACGAACCACACATTCTTTGGAACTGAAGACCACTTCTACTCCTTGATCACACATTTGACTAACACTTAACAGGTTATGCCTTAATCCATCCACATACATGACATCTTTAGCCTTCACTTTTTCTTTTAGAAATATTGACCCTTTTCCTTTAATTACAGCAGGAGTATCATTTCCAAATGTAACTTTCTTTTCCTTTTCTAGAGCATTATAAGTATGAAGTTTGCTTTTGTCACCTGTCATGTGTCTTGAGCACCCACTATCGATGTACCATTGATTTTCTTCACCTTCTGCAAATAATTCTATCCCACAATTTTCAACTGGCGGTTCTTTCTTTTTCCACACTTTAGAGCTTGAGGGAACATGTTCTTTAGGCTGGATCTTGTTCCTGCATTCAGATTCTTCATGGCCAAAGTTATTACAATAAGTACATTCAACTTCACTTTGAAGAGGAGAAAAATTGTTATAGGTATTCTTCTTTGGTTCAGTATCCAACCTTTTCTTTCTTGCTTCTCTTGTCATGATGATTTTATATGCCACACATTGAATAGCTTTATGACCAAAATTGTGACAAGTGAAACATTGCCCATTGAAGTAGAAATTTCTGCGATCATGGAATCTTCTATTTGAGTTTACCTGTTGGTTGTAGTGTCTTTGAAAGCTATCCCTGTTAGTGTTCCTTGAATTGAGATGGTCCTGCTTTCCCTGTAGAGATCCTTTATTCCCTTGCTGAGTGGCTGAATGATGTAAACCACCTGTAACTGCTTTTAGATAGTTTGAGGCTGAAGTTTGAGAAGATTCTCCGGTATAACCAAGACCTGTCTTTATAAGAGGAGAACGTTGTACCTTGATGATCTCATCTAAGGTTTCAGATCCTTTAGCAAATCTAAGATTCAAGGTTTTTGCTTTCTCAACTTATTTTCTTTGACTTACCACTTCACATTCTAGTTTTTCAATATGTTTCTTTGCTTCTTCAAGCTGTTTTTCAATGGTCTCTCTGATTATCTTTTGTTCTTCTAAGAGAATTTTGTAATCTTCTAAGCGAAGTTTGAGTTGATTATTTTCTTCAAGAAAATCGTTTTCCTCTAGAGCATCCATAAAAGTATCATTTTCTTCTTTTTTTTCAAATGCCATGAGAAGTCTAAGATCTTCTTCACATTCTTCCTCACTATTAGATGACCCATCACTATCTTCATTAGTATAGTAACTTTTCTTAGAGCTAGATCGGTTCTTATTCCTTCTTACTACTTCTTTTCCTTTATAAGGACATTTTTCAACATAATGACCAACTTTTCCACACTCAAAACATTTGAAGGGAAGCTTACCTTTGAATCTTCCAGTACCTAGTTGGAGCTTTCTCACGAAATTTGCTTCTTCTTCATCGGATATATAGCTGGATTCTTTGACAACTTCCTTTTCCTTTCCTTTTGTAGATGCCTTAAAAGCATCTTCTCTTATTTGAGAAGGACCTCCTTGTCTCATTTCAAAAGCAGTCAGAGTACCATGTAATTGAACAATAGTAAGCGATTGCAGATCTTGCCTTTCTTCAATAGCTGAAACTTTAGAGTCAAATTTTGAAGTCAAGGATCTTAAGACCTTTTCCACGAGAGTAGTATCAGTTATGGTTTCACCCAAATTTCTCATTCGATTTACAATATCATCCAGACGAAGAAAGAAACTGGCAACACTCTCATCACTATGCATCTTCAAATTTTCATATTCAATTCTAAGAGTTTGGAGTTTTGCACTTTTTACCTTTGTGTCTCCTTCATAGCTCAGAATGATTTTGTCCCATATTTCTTTTTCTGAATGTAGCTGCATCTTGCTGTCGTGGCATGGGTTTTTCCAGGTGTGACAATGTTTTAGCCTAGCCTTTCCATTTTCGGATAGTCGTGGTGTTGTGGAGTTCTCGAGTTTTGGTTTAGATGGACTTCCAGATGGATTCAAAGCTCAGTGGGGTGGATCTATGAATTGATATAACACATGGCCTAGTAGCTTTTGAGCCAGACTGTGAGTTGTGGTAAAGCTGGATAGTGTGTTGCCTCAGTAGGCCTAGGAATCCTCGACTAGTGAATGACGCGATATACGGTAAAGAATAGAGGTGGTTTTCTCCCCATTCAGGCCTAGGAATATCGGGTTTGGGATTGTGGTAAATCTTCGAGAGTATGTATCGATTTAGGGCCTAGTGACCCCTGATTCAAAATTTAGGTTGCGGTAAAGCCTAAGAGACTAGGAGACAGGAAAATTCCTCACGGTTTAGGGAGAGTGAATTCGGTGATATCCATGCTTGTGTTGGCCTAGTGGTCGGGTGTAGATCACGATAAATCTTGGTTTATGATTGATGAGGGTGAGGTGGTTTAGACTCGAGATGTCCTGGTTATTTTTTCGGTTTGAGTGCCACATTCATCCTTGGAATATGGCACGAGGGTGATTATATGAAGAGAGATTTTTTTCAACCAATCTATGGTCGTGTGGAACGTGGAAGTACCATCTTCGGTTGGTTTTTACACTCATTAATGAGGATCTCATTCCTTTAGTATTTGGTATGCAAGTTTACTGGTTATTATGTTGATTTCATTAATGTTATATCCATGGTATTTTTGTTGCTATTATGTTGGTTATAGGCTTGTATTTTATCAGTGATGATGTATGGCTATATCTACATTTTTGACTCTAAATGAATGCACAAGGTATCTATGGTCAAATAGATTGTATTGCAGCTAATGATGTAAGGGAGAAATGCTTCTTGGTGATTCTCAGATAAGTATTAGACCGCCAAGTTTAATTATGTTGTTTACACCTTTTTGTACTATACAACGCCCCCCATTTATTTTAATAAATGGGGAACCTTTAAAAAAATAAATAGAAATTTATAAGCATTATTTCATTTTAGCGTAAGTCTTAAACTTTAGGAATAAAGGCTTTTCTTTCCACTTTGATTTCAAAGCGCTTAGCGCAATTCACATACTTTACAAGCCAACAAAGTTAAAACACATATAATATTTGCGGATTGCGATACGCTCTTCAACCTTTTTGAAAGATATGAAATTCCCTATTGAAACGATTAAAAATCCCTTTAAAATTTATAAATCTCATCGCGCATCCTTTAAAGAAAAAACTTATAACATTTTGAAAAGAGTTGCGATGAGGCAGACACGATGAAATAATAAAAGAACAACCAAAAGTATCCAAAAGTCTGATAAAGTGCAATACTGTGAGTCTTAGCGCATATCACGTTCTGCAACGAGAAACCAAATGGAAGGTTTTGTACACTACAATAAGTTGCGATGTGCAATTTGCGCAAATCACATTTCGCAAGTTCATCGGCGACGAAAACATATACTATTGGTATCTGCCAAAAATTACTATTTGCGCTATAGAATTTAATATTTAAGTGCATGAAAGTGATTCTTATTAAATCAATCTATTATAATATCTAATGACTTAGATCGTTAGATTGGACATATTGCGTAAGGCAAGTAAGAAATTTGATAGAACAAGTTAAGGGTTATTAATGACATTTAATGGGTATAAGGTTCAAAAGATTGATATCTTAGTTGAAGCGTGTTTTAAATTTAGAGCACTGGATTTTGATTTATCATGATTTAACTCTATTCTCCGTCCTCGTCCTTCCTCATCTTAGATCTAAATTTACTTGCTTTTACTGGAATTCAGGAAACCACCTAAGGAAGCAAGATCAACTAGAATGACAAAGAAAGGCAAAGCAGTTGCACAAGCATCTGCTGCAGAAGACACATACAAGCCTCCATTATTCTCAGACACAACGTGTAACAAGGATTGTGGGAGTTCTTTGTGAGAAGTTATGTACAACCTGTTTGAGGGAGAAAAACCTAGAAAATTAAAGAAAATAGTAACAACAAATGAAGCAGTTTCATCAGACCCGTCTTACTTTGAAGTTGCATGTTTGTTTCTCCATAGAATAGCGACGAGACCAAAAATTTTACCATACACTGATATGGTAAAATGGGTCATTGACATCCTCAACATAGTAGACAGAACATTCAAGAATTATGAGCTGAAGAATATTGAATCGTTCACCGCAGAAGATTTACGGATAATGTATCATTTTCCTATGCCACAAAAGATTTATGATAAAGATTTTTTGCAAAGCTTTACGAAGAAGAATACAGACCTCATGAAAGTAATAGAAGGATGGAAAGAAAACCAAGGCAAGCTAAAGCGGGATAAACTTGGTATCTCCCCTTATTTTTATGCAACAGGAATGCTATGTAGATTATTTTCTAAACCAGATACCACTAGATTTTCCATAGAATGGGTTCCTTTAATTAACGCAATCTTTGATTCCTTTATAATGAATTGGGAAACTATTTTATCTGATAATTTGGCTAAAACCATTATGGATTATAGGAAAAATAGAGTCTATTCCACTAGGACAATACCTCCCTTCTACATGAGCGCTTACATCATAGATGCAATTTGTTTCTGTTCAAGATTTCCTATTATGGGATGGAAGTGGACAAGCCAAGACCTAATCCAATTCATATTTATCATAAAGCCCTTTGGGAGTTTTAGTTTGATATGCATTTCTATAAAATTTGTAATGGAGTTATGTTTCCCATCCATTAGACCATCTTTAATGAAAGAGCCCCTAGTATTTCTAAGGAAGATAGAACATATATTCTACTAGTAGCTAGATGGTTTGCTAAGGAAAATATTACTTATGTCAGAGTTTTTGGGAGTTTGTCTTATCCCCATGTCCTACCCTATTACATCCTAGATAAAATTTTGGAAAAATAAATCGCATACCAAACCCTGGTAAATGGTATAACAAAGCAACTCAGAGATTCCTAGAAGGCCATTTGGCCTAATTTTCTAGTAAAATGTGGCACTTTTTCCCTTTTTGACGTAGGTCATGAGGCTAAATAAGTTCCAAATATTACTTCATTAAAACTGGATTTAATTCTAGGAAGACAATATGATCCAAATGATGTGGTTGAGAAGTTTACAAATAGTTTAAAACTCATATCGTTCATGAATGAAAAATATATGTTTGATGATTTATTTCAAGGTGTAGAGAAGTTTACAGATGTGTTGAAAATTTCATATAATAATCTCAGTGCAGTAGAATTTGAATATTTTCAAGCATATAGAAGCAAGAGATTAGAAATAGTCCCTTTGGACCAGTTATTTATTGAAAATGTCAAAAGGCCAACTCCCAACATTAGTCTAAATGATGAGGCTAAGGACATGTCAGAAGATGAATCTCAATAAAAATCAAATCAAGAGTCAGAATAATCACAACACCACTCTCAGAATTCATATCACTCTGACAATGAATCTGAAAGCAGGAATGAAAGTATTGAGAAAATAATTGAAAAAGTGATTAAAGGAGTTGAGATTGAAACTGATGGAGCCGAATCATCTTCTAAATATTCAACATATTCAGAATACACCTGAGCAGACTGAGAAAACTCAAGTAAAGGATTTAAAGAAAGAACGGGAGAAGTTTTCTGAAGCACTGGAAACACCACCACCACCAAAGCCTAATGCTGATGAATAAAAAAGTTTCCAAACTCCAAAGCAAACCCATAATATAGTGGAAACTACAATGCCACTACAACAGGTACCAGAAAACCAGGATCAAGAGTTTATCTCGGCTTACCCAAAACAGGAAATCATTTTGAAAATTGAGGAAATATCTCCATTAGATGTTTTCTACAAACCAAGTCACAAGGCTGTAGTCAAGAGAAGAAAGAGAAGAAGAATAGATGAATCAATGACTTCTCTTGACAACGAATTAGTGGATGTTGAATGGAAGGATTATTTTGCTAATCCTACTGAACACCTCACTTAACTATCACAGTTTTCTGGAGCATATGCAACTGCTACACTTGACAAAGCAGAGGAATTGAAACTTCTTCTCAAGAAAAAGGAAGACATAGTTCAAGAATCGGAAAAACTACTAGAACAGGAAAATTTTAATTCCAATAAGCAGATTGAGATGAAAATGTCACAATTCCAAAAGGAATTTGATAGATGAAAATTGCAGCACCAAGTACAAATTTCAAAAAAGGAAACTCAGATAGAAGCAAATATGGATAAACTGAAAAGTCAGCCTCAAACATAGCAATTTATTAAAGAGGCACTTGAATGGAATGCAAAATTAAATCAGCAGCAGGAGGATTGTTGTCATCAAATTTCAGTTACCAGTTCATACTGTGATACAAGCAAGTGGCTAACGGGAGGCTAGAGCGTGAAAAGATCCAAAAGAAAATTTATGAGTTTATTCAATGGCAAGAGTATGATATAGGAAAGAAAGTTGATCTCCCCAAGATTGATAAATTTCACAAAGATATTTTATTCAAAGATTGGGAGATGCAGTTAAGACAGACAAAGAAGGCAACATCAAAGGCAACAAATCTGAAAAATGAAATCATCAAATCTGTAAATGGACAACTTCTAAAATATTAACTTATCAAATAATCTACAGCCAAAGTTCTCCCAGAGCTTAAACCATTAGAAGCATAGTGGAAGGAAAGCACAGAGACACATGTGGAAGTTATTAAAAAGATAACTAAGTTTGATCAGGAAAATTACTGGAATTTTTTAATCCAACCATATCATCAGTGCCAGAACCTACAATCATTAACTGATTTTATTAAGAAATCGTTGCCATCACTTTCGAATGCAGTGTTTAAAGGCCATGTCATATCCGAGATTATACAACTAGCTCAGTTAAAGCCGATGGTAGATATTTGCCACCTTAGAGATCAAATGGGAAAAGAAGATCAACCCACCTAAGCATATTGTTATTTTATTTCTAGATTGTAGTTCAAGTTTACTCATTACAAGGAAGGTTGTTTGAAACCTCCTCCAATTTTTATGTAATAATCTATTTTAAAAATAATTAGTTTAGTATTTAAACCCTTCTCATGCATTTAGAGAAGGGTCCAAATTTTTTTCACAAACAGTTGCAAAGAATGCACTTCTATAGGTTTGTGAATGCCTTGATGAATTAATGAAATAGAATCTGTTATCTTTTGACATTGAAGCTGTTTAAGTGAAGTTTCACTATTGTACTCATTGAATTGCTTTAAACATGAAGAGGAGCAGAACACTACTGTCGATTTGAATGAGTAGAACCTTGTATATATGGTATTTTTACATGTTATATTAAGTTTTTCTTCTTGAATTGACAATAATCTTTTTATCTGTATTATATATGAAAGTGTTATCATAAGTGAATATTAATTGCACTTTTGTACTAATATTTGTTTATGGTTACTTATCTCATATATGATCAAACTTATAAATGCGATATATATTTCACAATCCTTTTGATTAAACTATTTTTTCAAAATAATTATTTTTACATAATTTTGATCTCTTTAAACTTTTGAATAATCTTCATTACAAATTGTTGAAAGGTATCTTTCTAGATCACATTAAGGAATGAATACTCCCGGGTATATAGTAGAATATATATTTATTCAATGAATATGATAGAGTGAATCATTTTCCATTTTCATGTTATAAACAAAACAAACCCTCATCATCCTTATTGGGAAACTGGTCCCTTTACCCCTAGTCAGAGCCACTACACCAAGTGGAAAGGGACTTGCTCTAAGGTTTGGACTGGGTGGTTCCCCCCCATGTTGTTGCAATGAAATTCTAAAGCTTCAACACACATGTAGATGCAATGTTTGTGACATGTTTGACGAAATTATTATCATGGATAGGTGGGGTAAGATGAGTTCCTGATGATGTGATTGCCTCCATGTATTTTTTTTAATGTTATTTATCCTCTCCTGAGGTTACAGGAAGTTCTGGGCAGTGACCTGGGCTCAGAAGCTGAAAATATGGCACAAATACCGGAGCTGCAGACACATAATTGATTGTTTGAGGGATTGGATGCTACCTTGCCAAGGATAACCCATAGCTAAGGGTATATATCCACTCCCTTTCCCTTATATGCTCATGGCTAAGGCTCAAGAGGGTCAAAATCCAACCCCCCTTCAAGTCTTAGGGGTATGGGAGGGTGGTTTACCTCCTAGAGATGTTGTTGATGTTGTGTAAGGTGTGTTTGTCGTGTTTCCATTGGTTCATATTCCTTAAGGTCATCTAGGAGGTTTAATATCATATTAGTAGCCTCTCATCACATGTTTACCCTAGTTGGTCGGTTAATTGGGTAGATTTTGGAATAAAATATTAAATTTGGAAGAGTATCTTCCACTGGTGGTGTTTTCATATAACAATGGGTATCCCAAGAAGAGCACCTTGAGGATTGGATCATGTGCCAGGCTAGAACCTCATTATTGTGGGGCTTTTGATATCCTTTAGAGGATTGGACTAGTGGCCTACCGACTTGCATTACCTCTGACAATGAAAGTCCATGATGTTTTACATTTTTCATTGCTTTAGAGATATGTTCAATATGTTGATCATGTGATTGACTGGTTTGTATTGCAGGTGGAACTGGAGGGAGAATTCTAGCGAGAAGCATAATGAATTTGCAGTGGAAACAACTCATGCTCTGAAACAGAGTAATCGAGTAGGTTAAAGTGCAGTGGAAACACTTTGGGCTAGATGAAGCTACATGAAGCTACATGGGAGATGGTTAGTCAGATGCGGGCTATATATCCTTCATTATCTATTGGTTCAAGAAAATTAATTTTTGGTATATTTATATGTATATGGATGTTTTTATAAATATGACAATGTGTTGTGTTATAAAGCTCCAATACACAGTATGTTTGTTTTTTTTTTTCAATAGGATGTCATTGTACATACTACATCAAGTTATGTTATAAATATCCATGGAAATATGTTTTTTTTTAGTGGTTTTCTAGTCATAAGTTTCATAGAACACCAAGGACGATGTTCTCCTAAGGGGGAGGGGTTTGTAATAGCCCCTAGTTGATTTTTTGTGTAAATAAAATAAGACAGGGGTCATGGGACACATATTCCAAGTTCAATGTTTGGAAAAACACTTTAGTGGGTATCACTTATGATTAATTAATGGATACGGAAATTGGAAAAGGCATTGGAAAATGCAAAGAGGAAATAATTGACATTTATTTATGAAAATAAAGGAAAATAGGAGAAAAGGAACGTGAAGAGACATAGATTTGCATGCAAGGTATATTAGAGGAAAAATGAAGGAAAATGAAGAAATTAGAGGCCTCAATGATAAAAAGTCTTTAGAGAAACAATTCACATCAATTTTCAGTTCATTTTTGGCTCTCTCATTTCACTTTCTCATTTTCTCATACTCTTGCACACTTGGAGAAATCTTGGAGCATTCTTGGAGAACTTGGGTATTCACTTGGATTGTAGAAAGAAGGCAAAGGAAAGCAGGGAAACACATGAAAATAGTTGGATCAACATCTACAGAAGGATTGCTTCACAGGTGACAGGTTTCATGTGTGATTTCCTTGTTGATTTTGGATGCATGGTATATGCATGTGATTCTCTGGTCATGTGTTGTCATTTGCATGGAGATTTTCCTAGATTGGCAATGGGTTCTAGCCTTACCTTTCCATTTCCTAGATAACCATCGTGTTGTGGGTTTTCCATTTATTTTTATTATTGGTGTTCAAGATCCTTATGGTTGTGGGTTTGAAAAAACACTCTGAAATCCCTAAAACAACTTGGGTTGAATTATTATTTCTTGGAGTCATCGGTTGGGACAAAAAATTTGGAGCCATTGGTTGGTTGAGTTACTAGTCCCTGGAGCCATACTTGGAACAAACACTCTTTAGCCCTAGAAATTTGTGGGTTGAGCTACTAGTTCTTGGAGCCCTAGACATCTTGGGTAGATATTGATCTGGTTGATGCTAGTGATTTTCGAACCGTAGAGGTGGAATCATTGTGTGTGATGGTTGAGGAGGTTCAACCTCTGGAAGCCCTGGTTTGTTTTTTTTTGGTTTATTCCATAAAACCCCAACATGGGGGTGATTGGATGAAAGAGAGATTAGGTTCAACCCAATGTATGTTTAGGTGGTACGTGGAATTCCTTGAATTGGTTGGCATTTTAACATGTTAACATGAAATATTTTCCTATTGTGATTTATGATCACTTGTATTGGTTATTGTGTTGAAATTATGTTTGATTTTCCATGGTTTCTATGTTGTTTATTTCTTAGTTATATGTTGGTTATATGATGTATTTTATATATGGTTCCTGTAATGTTTTGATAAGCTATTGAATGGTTGATGAATGCCTTGACTAACAAGTGTTGTTCCATCTAGTTATAGAGGGCTTGAAGCCTTCTTGGTGATTCTCAGATGATGACCATTAGTTTATGATCAGATATGCATTCATGACCTATAACTTACATGTTTTCCATATGTTTGATGAAATGTATAGAGTGTTCTAGGCAATCCAAGTCAAGTTTCTGATTCAAGTTTGAATGTTTAGCATTGTCATCATGTTAATTATGATTCTATAAAGTTACAAGAAGTTATGGGTAGTGGTTTGGAGACTAGCTTGGAAAAGTGGATCAGATCTCAAGATCGTTGGCTTATAACAGGGGAAATTTAGCCATAACCACCTGGAAGTAGGCCTACGCGTGCGGTTGGAGGCCTATAACTGCACCCTTTCCTTGTTTTGGATGAAATTTGGGTGTTAGGTCAATGAAAATGGGTTCCAACTCAGGGATTGATCACCTAGGGTGGTTGTTTAGCTCTTGAGTGATATGTAGTCCATGTCATAGGTTAGTAAGTGTTTAGTTTGTAGGCCTAACTCCCTGAAATAGAACATTGGAGGCCGGACCATGTCATAGTGGCACTCATTGCATGTTACCCCAACGAGCTTGTGAATTTGGGTAAATATCGGAGGGGTGCTTACATAGTCCTTCATTTTGGGCTCTGTAATCCACTAGATACATTACAATGGGGTATGCTAGGAATATTCTTAGACCTAGTTAATGATTCTCTATATATTTTCATGAATGAATTTAAACCATATGGAAATGAATTTGATGAAGTGTTTTATAATCTTGAGAAGTTGTCACAAAGATGCAAACAAACTCACCTTTCTTTAAACACCGAAAAATCCATATGACGATGAATGAAGGAATTGTGTTAGGAAATCATCTTTCTACTACATGGATACTAATTGATCCGAAAAAGATTGAGGTAATCCTGAGAATTCCTACTCGTAAAATAAAAAAAGAGATATGTAGTTTCAAGGGCATGTAGGCTACTACAGTCATTTTATAGATTTTTTTTTCTAAAATTACATACCCATTTTTTTCCTTAGTTTCAAATGATGTGAAATTTATATGGAATGATAAAATTAAAATTTCTTTTACAAGTCTAAAAGGGAGTGTAATAGAAGATTCTATTTTACATGGAACTAATTTGACCTTATCGTTCCATATTTCTACATATGCCTCTGAAAATACTATTGGGGTTGTGATGGGCTTGCAAGAATAACATAAGCTTTATGTTATCTTTTACATTAGAAATAATTCAACCCCTACTAAATTCAATTATACGATAACTAAGAAGGAATTTATTGTTGTACATTCTATCAACAAATTTCCATATTATATTACATGCTATCAGGTTTTTGTACATACTAACCACTCTATCATTCAATTCTTAATGAATAGAATAGTTGCCATTGGTAGGGTTACTAGGTGGTTACTTTTATTGAAATAATTTTGTATCACTATTTTGGATAACCTTGGAAAGGATAATGTCATTACTTACTTCCTTTCTAACTTTCCATCGATAGTGATAGTTTTCCTATTGAGGAATTTTTTCTAGATGAATATATTTTTGCAGTTTCCACTTAATTTCCATGGGATGTAGACACCACTAACTATATTGTTATAAGAATCCTTCCACGCCACCTTTCTCCTTGAGAAAAATGGAAAATCATTCAAAAAATTTCCTGATATTTTTGGGTGGTGTTGACAGGGTTGAATGCTCTTCTTACATCCTTAAGGGGATCTCTCTAGTATGAGGCCCCAACTAGGCTTCATACCATTTGGGATGAGAGTACCATATAATTTTTCAACCCAACTTCCATCTTATACTTTTAAGAATGTTAAATGAAAGGAAAATGTAAGTTATTTCCTTGATGAAATGCAAGTAAAATCAACTTCATTTAAAATGCTTTAAATGAATCTATATAAGGAAAACTACAAATTTTTTATAATAAGCATGTATATGAAAGGAGTGATAGAGCTCTCTAATTAATATACATTACAACCAAAATTATAATTGTTATTAATTGTGGAAAATTTTATAGCCAACAACCAACATAAGAATATGCAAATATCAATAAGAAATTATTATAATGATACGAGTTTACTACCAACAAAATAGTTCATTAACATGCCACAAATATACAACAATATTATATTAAAAAAACCAATAAAAAATTCTAACAAAAACTAATAATACATAATAATAATGTCCTTTCCATGGCTCTTTGGGATTCTAAATATTATAGCTGAACATTCAATACCAAATTGTAAAGTGGCTTCAAAAATCCTAATAGTGGGAGTGCATAACGCTGAAAACTAGTCCTCAAGGTGATTACAATATTTTCCCATTCAAAAGTCCAAAATTTAAGAACCCTTCCTCCTTACTAGAGGGTCATATTTATACAAAATTGAGGTGACTCTTCACCTTCAATGAATTTCCACCCACCCTCTGTTGGAAACTTGATCACTACCAAGAGGGGGGGGGGGAGGGGAATTAGTAGTGTGAGAAATTATAAAATTTTCTCCAATTAATTAAATATTTAACATGCACAAATTGAATCACATAAGAAAATATTATAGCATTAGAAATACACATACAACCATAAAAATAATCAATAGAAGAACACAATTGTTTATAGTGGAAAAATCATCACGGGAAAAAAATCACCTTGTTGCTGCTGCGCTGCTCAATGTTTTATTATCTTCTGAACAAATTATACATGGTTCAGCTCACTCCCATGAGCCAGAATACTAGACTTATTTCTCAGTACACTGGCACTATCATACATGAAAATTTTCCTCTCACATATATATAGACTACCATCTGTTGAAAGCCACCACAATTAGTGATCCTCGCCTGGTTACTCCTAAACTAAACATTCGACTCTACATACTTCGATTTGCTGATCACCATTATGACCAATGAGCCTTTCCCAGTTTCTATCGAACTATCCAACCACCATTGGATGGAGAAATATATTTCATCTACTGAATCCTCCAATCATTGTATAATCAAAGCCTCCATGCCTTCACTTCCTCCATGCAAGCCTCATTTCATATGTTTTCAAACTAGACTCCTAAAACTTGCTCAATGTGAGAATTGTAGCAACATAGCATCAAATCTCAATCAACTGTAAATTTTCAGCACAATATGCCATAAAAAATCCATACAAAAATCTCCACAGTACCTGGAAAAAAATCTACTCAGTCTCTATGAAAATCCACACATCAACACCTTGCTAATTGCATAATGTAATGGCTAAGATAAACTTCAGCTCACTGCTACTACAACTACAAAATTATTTAGAATTTCTACATTAAAAATCTCACAAATCTTGTAGGGTCTTCTCCAACTCACACACTCCACACAAAAATTAGATAATCAACCATACAAGAATGAGCTTCCTCCAATATGTAGATGAAAAAGTCCTCAACTCAATAATTACTCAGAATAATTAGGAACCACAACTCTATTCATACACTTAATTTGACCCGAATTCAACTCATTGACTCAATCCACCACTAACTCTATTATCATTTTTTATATTTTCAAATTTAATCAGCTTCTTGAGGTCCCACAAACTTTTTCGACCATAAACCAAAAATTTATGATCAAGTATGTCACCAAAATACCAAAAAAAGTTGATCAACACGAGGAATGCGAAGAAATTTTAGCGAAAATACCATATTCACTCCCTTAGCACTGTCCTTCATGCAACTTTAGCCTCTTCGAGATATAACTGATCCCTTAAGCCTTCCTTGCTAGTGACTATGACTTTCCAGTCACTCCCTTGACTATGCATGCATGCGACTGGGGATAAAACTCAGTTAAAGCTTCAGTTCTTCAGTTCAGAACCTCTGCCACATGTTGGAACATCTTCACCAACATCTGAACACTCCTCCAAGCCATTGAGATAAGTATGAAACCGATGAATAGGAAAGGAACAAGTCTATGACATTCAAGAGCTATTTTTCCAACCTTAGGATCAAGGCAAACACTTCCAACTCCTCAAGCAACAACCAAAACCTCTCTAAACATCTTCAACACCTATAGCAACATCTCTAGCCCCTGTATCAACATCTCCAAGTCCTACAATATCATCATCAAGTCTTACAATTTCCTCCAAAACTGGTGGAAGCACCTCCAACACAAGCATCATACAACTGAACACATGAAGAAGCAGTCCAATGTGTCCAAGACATGCATAAACATGCATAAACTAGAGCATTATTCCATCCTCATACAGTAGCAAGATCTTCAAAAACCTAAACATGACTAAAATCCATCTCCTCAGGAGCCACAACATCATCTCTACTAGGTCTAGTCATAAGGATTTTGACATGAATGCCAACTAACAAGACCATCACTAAACGTCATATACCTAACACACATCACTCATGCATATGACCAACAACACCAAGAGCTTGTTGACACCAATGCCAAAAAAATCCCCCTCTAAGAATTAATTTCAACCTTAATGCAACATGTGAGGCTAACTCAATAATCAAAACTCTCCCCCCTTAGACATCAACGGAAAATGAAGAATAATGCCAATAATGTGCTGAAAGAGAAAAGGAACCCTCCTGTCATACACATCATGATGATGCATCCCATAGAAGTATACTCTGCAAGATAATCATGAGGAAAAGGAAAATAACTTCCAATACCACTAGCCAATGTTATGCCAACTCTGAAACTGAGCATGCTCCCCCTAAGCATCTAATGGAGCTGGAAATAATACTATGTTTGTTGAAATGAGCCTCCTTGCCAAGTGTAAGAGACTGATCATCATGACCACGTCTCTAACTAACTTTGGACATGATACACAATACATTACAATACATAATGCTTCATGGAGAAAATACATGGTTTTTACATATACACAAGAATGACATATGAATCCTCTATAAAACCACCTATCACCAACCATGACTCTATGGACCCAAGTTTACATGATGCACCGAATGAATTGGTGCTACATCAAATGAAACATGACTTGGACTCCATTGACCCATACATAGTAAATGAAAATATTTTATAGACACCATGGGTCACTCCATGAGAAATGTGCCCAAAATATAAAACAAATAAGTATATGGATTTTACATTCACACATAATGGTGCTCTCATCAATACATTCCTAAAACATGAAATTACATGATTACATGGTAAGAATGAGAAACGGATATGCTCCATATAACAACAACAAATATAATGCAATACATGGCATGGGCATCAAGATACTTTCCCACCATGAGTAATAACATAATCTCCATGTGTAGTAGCATCAAATAGAAGAACTAGCATGTCATGTGCTAGTACGTGGCCACTCAAATCCTTGGCATGCCATCACCATGAGACTCCATATATGCATCAAATAAAAATATCAACTAATAGTAGCAACATAGGAATATGCCATAGAATAGAAACAACATTATGCATCCCCATCATCACGTTCTCTCTCCCCATGAGAGTAAAACCAAGAAACAACATTCATCATACTGAAAGCATCATAAGTAATAGAAAATACATATCCTCATTATAGGTGAGAAACATATAATCAATGAGGCATAAACAATAAATCAATGAGCAACAAAAACATATATTATTCACATATGAGTAGCAATAATCATAACTCATCCATCTAAACACACGTGAGAAACAATATAAATCATCATCTCTCAACCATGTAAATGCATAATATAAAAGGAAACATTAGCAACATGAATGATTCATCTAGAAATGCAAACGTAAGAAATAATATGCATAATCTTGATGAACCATCTCCAACATATCATATGATCTCCATGACAACAACATATGCATGCCAACATATAACATAAATATGATCTAGCAATATAAATCAATCATCAAAATACCAACTATGTTATGGAAACTGAAACTATCTTATCCAACATGAAATGTATGGTAAGTTAACATAAATATTACTGAACACAATGCCAACACATTCGAAATCCATTTGGAGGCACAAATTCTCACCCTAAATGTGTGATCCCCCATCACACATATACAATGCACACAAAAATACTACATGGCTGCCATATCATCATTAGAATCAATACAAACCAAAAGCATATGGATGCTCTAAAAATATCAACAAATTTACATAAATGATCCAACTAAAAACATATTGGAATAGAAATAGAGCAAGAATGAAAATAATGCTTCAAACCTCAAGAAACCCCCCTGAACACATGCATCTCTAAAAATACAGATTTTTGTTCTCATACACTTTCCCATATGGATGCACAATTGAGAATTTACATCCAACTCATAATGCAACCATATGCTCCCCTTGATACCAAGCATACCTCCGTTTTTGGTGGAAGATCCTTGCTGTTTTTTTCTCCTCCATACTTTCATTGGCTGATCCTTCTTCTTCTTATGTGGCTTACCTTGCATATTCTTCTCTTTGTCATTGGATCTCCTAAAATACATGGGAATATTGCAATCCTTGGCCTTATGGCCAACATTATCACACACAAAACATCTTATGTGACCAAGGAAATGAGGAATAGCTTGATTTCTTATATGGATATGATTTATACTCCTTGCATGTGCCTTGCAATCAATATCCCTATGGCCAAAATCATTGCATGAGAAACAATAACCATAAAAAGGACTATTATACTTGGCGAATGGAGATCTCCTTTGCATGCATTCTTAATGTAGCTTCTCCTTTGGTTGCTCCTTTTGATGAGATAAATTGTTCTCTCCATTTCTACAACTTGCTGCTATCTTTCCACAAAAACCACAATTGTAACATTTTCCAATTATAATTTTCTTCTTTAACCTCCTCCTCTACTTTTGTTACTTCTTGCATGGCTCAAGATTATCATTATTTTTGTTGCAACTAGGTGCTCCAACAATTTCAAATTTTCTTGTAGATGATTGAGCACTAGTTTTGAGCATCTCTAATTCTTCTCTTGTAGAAATTAATTCAGCCTTAAATCTTTGAATTTCTACTTCAAGTGCCCTTATCTTGGATTTCTCATCATCTTTGCCATCACTAGTGTTGGAAAAATAATGAGAGGGGGGGTAGGGGGTGAATCAATATTTAGATCTTGCTGAACATATTTAAACCTTTTCTTTTACAGAATTCCATACGCAGCTTTTATGAAACCAACTCGCATATACGCGCACAAATAATGAAAGAAACTAGCGTATACTGATATAATGTTACATATTAGAAAAACATTTCAGGAACAATATTTAACTCAATTTATCAGTCATGCATCTGTTAGATAATCAGTAAATATGTGCAGTAACAGTAGTATAAATCATCACACAAATGAAACACATATGAACACCGATATTTAAGGTGGAAACCCAATTCGGGAGAAAACCACCGCTATTGTCGTCTCTGTCTTCAATATTTATTATATAGAAAACTATTTACAATATTGCACTGATGCCGACTCATATAAGTACGCAGGCATCTACCTACAGAAGGCTGCGACCTTCTCTCGTTTTCCAGTAGCTACTGGAAGGGAGCTACAACCCCCTAATTTCGTTTACCAGCCACTACTGGAAGGGAGCTTCAACCCCCTGATCAGAACACCAGCTTCTACTGGTAGGAAGCTTCTACTTCCATACTGAAGGCTTCAACCCTCAGAACCACTACAGACCACGTTTCATAAATTTTCATACTGGATTAAAAAACATCAACACAACCTTTTATAAACATCGACAACCATTGAATTTACCCAATACTACAATCAGAATAGTGAGACCACTATAACCAGAACTCAGAAATAACCTTGACTTCAGAATAAATATGCAGATACAAACTCAACCCTGAACATTCATCAACTTGAAATACATATGCTACTTTGATTCACTGAATCCACGTGTATACATGCTTTCCTTCACACCAGCTCGTGTATAGCTCTGTGCATACTTTTTATCATAATGTAATCAGTCTCAGATCCAGATATGAGTCTTTCAGTCAGATATCTTTAGAAATGTAGAACCCTTCATCAGTTACTCACCATCAACCATGTTTATTCTCTCATTGATCAGATTTGTAAGTAATCAACTTAGCAGCATATACAATATTCAAACAACCTATATCTACAAGAAGACTTCATTGACAAACAAAAAATAGTAGGAATAATAGAAAAACCTCTGCAATATGCTTCAGAAAACCCTAACTTCCATACGCGCCTTTTCTGAAGCAAACCTGCGTATATACGCGCTTTTACGGAGACGAACTAGCGTATAGATCTGTAAATATAAATTTTGTAGAATGAACCAGATCCATAGAACTTACCTAGATTTCTTCACTTGTCTTCAGAAAACTTGACCTAGGTCATAGATCTAATCATCTCTTTAATTGATCACACAATAGCATAGTCATTTCAGATCTAGAGATCCTGAACCATCATTGTATCCATGGGTGAATCATAGATTCAGATCTATCAATTAAAACAGAGTTCATCCCATGCTGATATACCTTAGAGAAAATTATTCAGTAACAACCCTTACTCATGCACACCTTGCACTATGATTTTCTTCTCCTTATATAAATTTAGCCTTTTCTAAAACCATGAGTCAAAACCACACAACTGCTGATGGTATTCTTAGAAGGAATCGAATAGACAATAGAGCGCTCAATATTGCGGGCTAATACCATGGTAATGCCCCTTGGTATCATAAATTTAGAGTGCAAAAGGCATACGCAACTTGGAGCATTCGTATCCGCGTGTATACGCAACTTTTCTTCATAAAAATTGCGTATATACTAATTCTGAATCTATAAGTGGTTTTCCTTTACAAAATTAGCATATACATTGTATCCATACGTGGGTTCCCTTCATAAAACCTGCGGATACATTGAGAAATATTTCCTATTTCATTTTTCTGGAACGTTCTGGAATTCCTTTCTCTGGAACATCTGAACTGAACTGTAGAAACATCATTTTTATATCTTTACCAAATATGTTGCAATCAAGAGGTAACTCATCAAGTAGGTTTCCATCAAGGACAACTTCATCAAGTAGGTTGCCATCAAGGACAACATATTTCATCATATTGCCAACAATCTCTCCCTTTGGACTTGATGGCAACCATGATGGTGTTTTATCACCAGAATAGTTAAATACAATAATCATAACCATTATTCAAACACCAAAATACTCTCCCGCTTTGACATCAAGGGCAAAGGGTGGACTAAACAAGGTTTAACTTGTAGAAATTAAAGCTTTGTAGATCTGATGTGCACTGAAATTACCATGCTTCCCCTGAGTTCATGCTGAATCTTAAGACATATTTTTCAATGAAGTACACGACTCTATAACTCAACCAATTATAACCTTTCCTATCACCAAGGACTCATACTTACTTACATCAATGATCCAACCAAGCGAAATTACATATTTGACTCAACTTCCCAACCAAGTGGGTTTCAAATTTTGAACAAGTCCTTACATGACTGAATATAACAATTTTAAATCATAGGTATCAACATGACCTTTTCATCAAATTATAGATATGACTATTTATGAACAAAACCACAGAATCTCAAACATGAGATCATAACACAACAACCAATCAGAATGCCAACAATGCATCTTTTTCCAAAAGACAAGTGCTCCCCCTTAGTTTGTGCATCCTGAACACCTTCAACAACCAAATCATCAAAGCATCTTGACCAAGGAGATAAATATCAGAGAATGATATAGAAAGATGAATACTTTAACAACAATAGAGATTACCCAACAATATCACAACTTTTTTGAAATGCTGACTCAGAGAATTTTTTTTCAGCAAAACCTATACGTGGTTTTATGCACAGGAACTTGCGTATATACGCGATTTTCCTTTATGGAACCCAAGTATTGAATTTAATCTTTTGAAATTAAGAAGATTTGATCAGAGAGGCAGAGACAACTCCCAACTTCTGTCTGAGATATTCGAATGCTTATCGGGGTAGAGGTTTGGTAAATATATCAACAACTTGTTCTTTGGAGGGAACATACTCCAATTTAACCTTTTGTTCAAGCACTTGTTCACGTAGGAAGTGATACTTTATAGGAATGTGCTTGGTCCTGGAATGCATAACATGATTCTTTGAGATACTAATGGCACTTGTATTATCACACAGAATGGAGATGGGAGGTGAACGTTTTATTTGAATTTCTTGTAAAGTCTGCATCATCCAAAGTAGTTTTGTGCAACATGATGCGGTAGCCACATATTCTGCTTCTGCTATAGATAAGGAAATAGAACTTTGTTTCTTGCTGAACCAAGATACCAATCGAGGCCCCATATAGAATGCACCACCACTAGTTCTTTTTCGATCATCAACATTTCCAGCCCAATCCGCATCTGTGTAAGCATGAAGAGTGAGATCAACATTCTTTGGGTACCATAGACCAAAGTCTTGAGTCCCTTGTAGATATTTGAATATTATTTTTATAGCTTGAAGGTGTGACTCTTTCGGATTAGCTTGGAATCGTCCAACAATCCCAACTGCATGCATAATGTCCGGTCTTGTCCCGGTTAGATAAAGAAGACTTCCAATCATGGATTTGTATTCTGGTTGATTCACCGTGGGAGAATCATCATGATAACTGAGGTTACACCCAGTTAGCATTGGTGTACTTATAGGTTTGCAGTATTCCATCCCATACTTCTTCAAAATTTGCTTAAGATATTTTTCTTGTGATAAAAATATGCCACTGGTTGCTTGTTGCACTTGTAAGCCAAGAAAAAATGTTAGTTCTCCAAGTAAAGACATTTCAAATTCTTGCTGCATAACAGAAGAAAATTTTTGACTCATGGACTCCTCATTACTCCCAAAAATTATGTCATCAACATATACAACTACAATCAATAGTTTATCATTTTCAGTTTTTGTGTATAAGTTGCTATCAACAGATCCCTTTGAAAAACCTTGTTGATGAAGATATCTGTCAAGATGATAGTACCATGCCCTTAGAGCTTGTTTGAGACCATATAAAGCCTTTTTAAGTTTACAAACAAGTTTTTCATCATTTCCCAAAATTAATCCTTCTGGTTGTTCTATATAAACTTCTTCTTATGGATCACCATTGAGAAAAGTAGGTTTAACATCCATTTGATAAACTTTGAATTGTTGAAAGCTTGAAAAGGCAAGAAACATTCTTATGGCTTCAAGTATAGCTACAGGAGCAAATGTTTCTTTAAAGTCTATACCTTCTTGTTGATCATACCCTTTACAAACAAGTCTAGCTCTGTTTCTAATAACATCTCCATTTTCAGTTAACTTGTTTTTGAATATCCATTTTGTTCCAATAACATTTTTATCATGAGGTCTTGGAACCAATTCCCAAGTATGATTTTTTTCAATATGATCAAGTTCTTCATTCATGGCTTGAATCCAACATTCATCTTTTCTAGCTTGATTGAAATTCTGTGGTTCAATAGTGGATATAAATACGAGATAGCTAGGAGATCCTACAAGAGTTCTTCTTGTTTGGACACCTGATCCCTTTTCTCCCAAAATTTGAGATTCTGGATGATTCTTTTGAACATACCTGGATGGAGCCTTTTCAGATAGATCTTCTTCTGTTGCTTCATTGGGTTCACCTTCTCTATTGTTGCTATTTGATGCAGGAAGATATGCATCACCATCATCTTCATTTGTTGTTGGTATTTCCCCTTTTGGAGCTGAGAGAGACTCATTAATTACAACATCAATGCATTCAACAATCTTCCGAAGTCTTTTATTGTAACATTTATATGCTTTACTTCTAGAAGAGTAACCAAGAAGTGTTCCTTCATCTGCTATAGGTTCAAACTTACCAAGTTTTTCATCATTGTTCTTGATAAAACATTTTCTTCCAAAAACTCTAAAATGCTTTACAGTTGGAAGATTACCATACCAAAGCTCATAAGGAGTTTTATCACTGTTCACACGAACATGATCCTTGTTAAGAATATTTATGGGAGTATGTGCTGCTTCTCCCCAAAAGGTATCAGGTGTTCCAGAATCATCAAGCATATCACGGGCCATTTGTTGCAATGTTCTATTCATTCTTTCTGCCATGCCATTTTGTTGTGGGGTTCCAGCTACAGAAAGCTGTCTTTTTATGCCATGTTGTTCACAGAAATCAAAGAATTCATTTGATATATATTCCCCTCCTCGGTCAGATATAAGACATTTGATTTTTAGATCTAATTCATTTTCAACCAGGGCTTTGAAGATCTGAAATTTTTCAAGAGCTTCATCTTTGTGTTTTATTAATGCAATCCAACACATTCTAGAGAAGTCATCAATAAATAGAATATAGTATTGTTCTCCACGGGGTGAATTTTTTCTCATAGGTCCACATACATCGGTATGTATGAGTTCAAGAGGCTTAGTTGCTGATCCTTCTTTGGCATTGAATTTTACTCTGGTTTTCTTACCGAATTGGCAAGATTTTCATATGGTACTTTCAGGCAGAGTGATGTTGGGAAGATCACGAACAACATTGAGCCTGCTAGATTTTCTGATTTGAGAAAAACTCAAATGCCCCAATATTCTGTGCCCCAATTTTATGAATATTTACCCAAGTAACATTGTTCTTTGCAACCTTTCAGTACATACAGATTGCTTGGTGTTCTAGTTCCTTTGATTACTGTTTTTCCTGTGTCAATTTCACGTACCATACATTCTTTGGAACTAAAGACAACTTCATTTCCTTGATCACACATTGACTCACACTCAATAGGTTATGTTTTAATCCATCCACATACATAACATTGTTAGCTTTTACCTTTCCTTTTAGAAAAACATAACCTTTTCCTTTAATGAAAACAGGAGTATCATTTCCAAAGGTAACATTCTTTTCTCTTTCTAGAGCATTGTATGCAAGGAGTTTATTTCCATCACCTATCATGTGCTTTGAGCATCTGCTATCAATGTACCATTGATTTTCTTCCCCTTCTGCAAATAAGTCTACGCCACAGTTCTTAACCTGTAAATCCTTCTTTCTCCATACCTTGGAATTTGAAGGTATTTTCTCTTTTGGATGAAGTTTGCTCCTACATTCAAATTCTTCATGACCAAAGTTATTGCAATAAGCACATTCAATTTCATTTTGAAGAGGAGAAAAGTTGTTATAAGTATTCTTATTTATTCCAGTCTCATTTTTTTTATTTCTTGCTTCTCTGGTCGTGATGATTTTGTATGCAACACATTGAACAACTTTATGACCAAAATTATGACATGAGAAACATTGCCCATTAAAGAAGAGTTTTTTGTGATCATGAAACCTTCTATTTGTGTTTACTTGCTGATTGGTCTTTCTCTAATTGATATTTCTGCTATTTTTTTGTATTAAAGTGGTCATGCTTTACCTGTGAAGTTTCTCTGTTCTATTTCTGAGTGACAGAATGTTGTAGGCTGGCTTTAGCTACATTTAGATTTCTTGGTGCTGAAGACTGAGATGTCTCTCCAATATAACCAAGACATGTTTTTATAAGAGGAGAGCGTTGTACCTTGATAATTTCATCTAAGGTTTCAGATCCTTTAGAAAATCTAAGATTTAAAGATTTCACTTTCTCAATTTCCTTTCTTAGACTTACTATTTCACATTCTAATTTCTCATTGTGCTTCTCTTTTTCCATAAGCTGATTTTTTAGAGTATCTATGGCAATTTTTTTTTCTTCCAAACATATTTTGAGATGATTTATTTGTTCAAGAAAGTCCTTTTCTTCTAATGCATCCATAAAGGTATCACTAGAGTCCTTTTCAAAATCCATAAGAAGTCTAATATCTTGATCAGATTCTCCTTCTTCACTATTTGATAAACCATCACTATCTTCATGAGTATAATAGCTATTTCTATTGATAAACCGTTTCTTATTTCCTCTAGCCACTTCTTTTCCCTTTTCATGACTATCTTTATGGGGACATTTAGCAGCATAATGACCAACTCTTCCACACGCAAAACATTTAAAAGGAAGCTTACCTCTAAATCTTCAAGTGCTAAGTTGTAGCTTCTTTACAAAATTTATCTCATCTTCTTCTGAAACATACCCTGATCCTTCTTGTTCTTCTACTTCCTTTCCTTTTGTAGCAGCTCTAAAGAAAACTTCTTTGACTTCAGATGGACCTCCTTTTCTCATTTCACAAGCAGTCAAAATACCATGTAGTTGAACAATAGTAAGAGTTTGTAGATCATGCTTCTCTTCAATGGAAGACACTTTTGACTCGAATTTGGAAGTTAGAGATCTTAAAACCTTTTCTAACAGAGTAGTGTCAGTTATGGTTTCACCTAGATTTCTCATACGATTTACAATATCATCTAGATGTAAGAAGAAACTGGCAATGATTTTCTCATTATGCATTCTGAGATTTTCATATTGAATTCTGAGAGATTGGAGTTTAGCACTTTTTACCTTGGTATCACCTTCATACCTTAGAATGATTTTGTCCCATATATCCTTTGCTATATTCAACTACATGAATTTGACAAATTTAGATTTAGTCAGACTTCCCAATAATGCATTGATCGCCTTTGCATTGGTTTCATATTTCTTTCTTTCTGCTGCATATGTTGGAACTAATGATGGATATTGATAACCTCCTTCAACTATGGCCCAACATCTGCTCCAAGAGATTGAAGATAGGATCTTGTCCTTGTCTTCCAGAAGATTAAATTGTTTCCGTTGAAGAGAGGAGGCCTGATAGATGCTGTCCCATCTTGATTCCTCACCTTAGATGATCTTCCTTCTAGCGTTTAATCTTCTTCAGAAGGACCTGATATGATACCAATTGTTGGAAAAATACTGAGAGGGGGGGGGGGGGGGGGGGGTGAATAATTATTTAGATCTTGATGAACATATTTTAACTTTTTATTTTACAGAATTCCATACACGGCTTTTATGAAACCAACTCGCGTATACACGTGAAAATACTGAAAGAAACTAGCGTATATTGATATAATGTTGCAGATTAGAAATTTTTTTCAGGAACAGTCTTTAACTTAGTTTATCAATCATGCATATGTTAGATAATCAGTAAATATGTGTAGTAATAGGAGTATAAATCATCACACAAATGAAACACACATGAACACCAGTATTTAAGGTGGAAACCCAATTCGGGAGAAAACCACCGCTGCGGTCATCTCTGTCTTCAATATTTATTATATTGAAAACTATTTATAATATTGTACTGATGTAGACTCATATCAGTACAAAGGCATCTACATGCAGAAGGCTGCAACCTTCTCTCATTTTCCAGTTGCTACTGGAAGGGAGCTACAACCCCCTAATCTCATTTACCAACCACTATTGGAAGGGAGCTTCAACCTCTTGATCAGAACAGTAGCTTCTACTGGCAAGAAGATTCTACTTCCATACTGAAGGCTTCAACCCTTAGAACCACTGCAGACCACGTTTCATAAATTTTCATACTGGATCAAACAACATCAACACAACCTTTTATAAACATCGACAACCATTGACTTTACCCAATACTTCAATCAGAACAGTGAGACCACTATAACCAGAACTCATAAATAACCCAGAATTCAGAATAAATATGCAGATACAAACTCAACCTTGAACATTCATCGACTTAAAATACATACACTACTTTGATTCACTGAACCCACATGTATACGCGCTTTCCTTCACACCAAATCATGTATAGCTCTGTGCATACTGTTTATCAGAATGTAAGCAGTCTCAGATCCAGATCTGAGTCTTTCAATCATATATCTTTAGAAATGTAGAACCCTTCATCAGTTAGTCACCATCAACCATGTTTATTCTCTCATTGATCAGATTTGTAAGTAATCAACTTAGCAGCATATACAGTATTCAAACAACCCAGATCTACAAGAAGACTTCATTGACAGACAACAGAAAAATAGCAGGAATAACAGAAAAACCTCTGCAATAAGCTTCAGAAAACCCTAACTTCCATATGCGCCTTTTCTGAAGCAAACCCGCGTATATACACGCTTTTACGGAGATGAACTAGCGTATAGATCTGTAAATATAAATTTTGTAGAATGAACCAGATCCATAGAACTTACCAAGATTTCTTCACTTGTCTTCATCAAACTTGCCCCAGGTCATAAATCTAATCATCTATTTAAAGGATCACATAAGAGCATAGTCATTTTAGATCTAGAGATCTTGAACCATCATTGTATCCATGGGTGCATCATAGATTTAGATCTATCAATTAAAACAGAGTTCATCCCATGCAGATATAACTTAGAGAAAATTATTCAGTAACAACCCTTACTCATGCACACCTTGCACTATGATTTTCTTCTCCTTATATAAATTTAGCCTTTTCTAATACCATGAGTGAAAACCACACAACTGCTGATGGTATTCTTAGACGGAAACAAATAGACAATAGACCGCTCAATATTGTGGGCTAATACCATGGTAATGCCCCTTGGTATCATAAATTTAGAGCACAAAAGGCATATGCGACTTGGAGCATTCAAATCCGCGTGTATACGCAACTTTTCTTCATAGAAACTGCATATATACTAATTCTTAATGAATACGCGGTTTTCCTTTACAAAAGTAGCGTATACATTGCATCCATACATGGGTTCCCTTCATAAAACCTGCGTATACATTGAAAAATATTTCCTATTTCATTTTTCTGGCACGTTCTAGAATTCCTTTCTCTGGCACATCTGAACTGACCTGTATAAACATCATTTTTACATCTTTACCAAATAGGTTGCAATCAAGAGGCAACTCATCAAGTAGGTTTCCATCAAGGACAAATTCATCAAGTAGGTTGCCATCAAGGAAAACATATTTCATCATATTTCCAACAACTATAACTCACATCTTCTTCTTGTGAGGAGGATTCATTTGTTACTGCTGTTAGTGTCAGTTTTTTCATCCTGCCACCGGTGATAAAAAATACTCTTATCATGTCATGTTAGGGTCACATTTTGAAATTTTTGTCATTCCATTAGGTCATCATGCGAAAATTTGGTCACTGGATGTAGATCAAGGTCTTATCTCACTCTTTTCAAAATTCTATTGGTTGTTGGCTCATTTCACCTCTTTGTTGAGTGTACCATCAGTCATGAGTTGTCATCATCATCACATTCATTTTCACCATGGTTTCATTCAGTCTATAGTATCCATTAGGTCTTATGGTTTCAAGGTCATCAAATTATCATTTCATGCCATAAATTCCAACAAGTGAAGGAGTGACAATAAAGAAATTTCATCGATAAATTGGATTTTAAAGCAAACGTAATTTTATGTTCCTAATTTTTAATAAGTAATAAAAGTTCTAAGTAGCTGCAATACTCAAAGTTCCATCATAAAATGATCAAGGTTCCAAAAATCCATCAATGTTCCTAAAACATCAAAAGATGAAGTTCAAAATTTAAAGGTAAAAAAGCAATGTAAGGTTGATTTCAAAAAGGCAATGTGGGTTCATGTCCATTTAATGATATTTATTCAAGTATAAAAGGCCCTCAAAGAAAAAAAAGTCATTCATTTTCATTCTCAAGCACCGATTTCTCAGCTTCTCCAAGAAAAAAAACAAGTTTTTATTAAAAAACCAAGTTCCAGGCTCAATCGCTATGCATTTTGCACAGACGTTGCGCTTTTTTCAGTGGGTACGCTGCAATTTTCAGAAGCACGTTGCGCTTTTTGCAGGGCTTTGCTGCACCTTTCTCAAGCTCGCTGCACTTTTTGCAGAGGAGAGCCATAACCTTAAATCTTGTCTCCAAGTGGGCTTAGGGTTTGTACACTCATTTTCAAGTAAGTTACATCTTCTAAGTTCCTCCTTTCATCTCATAGTCATAATTTTATGGTGGAAACCTCTCCATTACCCTCTATTATATGTTCTAGTTATTAAACCCTAGTGTTCACAGTTTACAAGTTTAATTTTATTTCCCTTGGACCCCATTTACCTTCCTCACACTCTAATTCACTCCCCACTACCCTCACATCCATTCATTCCCCATTCCCAAGCTATATTCCCTAAAACCCTAACCCTACGCTGTGCTTTTCTAGGCAGCTAGACTACTTCCCTGTATTTTAATTTCCTACCCTATTTCCCTTATATTTCAACTCTCCATCACTTCCCTAAGCTTCCTAACTCCCTTACACACTTCCCCAAATTTTCCCTCACTTATCCCAACTCCCTAACCCTATAATCCCACTCCCTTTCCCTTCCCCTTATTCCCTTGGGTTTTTAGACAAAGCTGAACATAATGGAGGAGGAGAGAAACATCATGGATGAGGAAAGAAACACCAGAGAAGAAGAGAAGAAAACCTACAATAAAGTATGGATAATCTTGAGGCTAGAGCCATCAGACACTAGGGAATTTATGAAATCACCCTTAGCAATCAAATGTTTCTAGCATGTAGGTTTCTTTGAGTTTTGTGAGATGGTCCAAAGAGTACAAAGTCATCCTACTTTGACCAGGGCTTTCATCAGCAACCTACAAAAAGAAAAAGTGACCATTGTAGGGGTGAAATTCACCATTTCTACATACATGATTGCAACAACAATAGGGATACCCAATGTAGGTGAAAAGTGGTTCAAAACTAAAATTTGGATGCCCAACAGTATGAACCTTGCCTCAAAGCACCATACAAAGACAACATCAAGAAGATCTTTCCTTTTGGTCAGTTGCTGAATAGGTTTTCTCCCATGATGAAGATCATCATGAAATATTTCACTTGTGAGGGAAGATTCTCAAGGTTGTACAACTATAACATTAGGTTTCTCATGCATTTCAGGAGGGTGAAATTTCTCAACCTTCCCTAATATTTGTACAGGAGCATTAACAAGATGGCCTACATATTGTAGAACAAGGAGTATGAGCTTAAAATGAACACCCTCTTCCATCATTCACTCATTAACATCATTGTCCTTCATCACCTAAAATAATTGAATATTGCAAGGGAGAATTTCATTGAGGCAGAGGTCTTCACTACACTACCAAATCAACCTGCTAGACCTATTCCACCATCAACATCAATTTCTCACAAACAAACTAGGTTAACTAGTAGGGATATAGTGAAGAAAACCAAAGAGGAAAAAGATATCAAAACCTACCAGAGAGGACATAGGCAAGTGTTTTCTCCATAGATTGTGGAAGGGGCCTTTCCTTCTACATCAACAAAACATGGATATCATCAGCAACAAGAGGCAGTTGTTCAAGAGAAGGGAGACCTTCACCATAAGGAAGAAAATGAGTTTGACCTGGTGGAATTGAATATCCAAGATGATCATCAAACTTAAAACCTTGTCATCAAAGAGAAAGATGCCAAAATCAGAGAGTTGCAAGATAATTTGGCAAGGGCACAATTTGTCATTTCCTTCCTTGAGCAAGAAAATAAGCAGTTGAGTGACAAATAAGTACTCTTGGAAATGGAGTTGTTGAAGACTAAGAGGAAATATACCAAAGGAAAAGCAATGATGACACATGATGAGTCTGATCATGATGAGACTAATATCACCAACAAGAGACAAAAAACAAGAGCTCTTAAAAGAGCATTGGAGCAGGAAAAACATGAGGCAAAAGAACTCACCTTTGAGGAAAGAATTGCAAGAAAAATCAATGATGACAGAGAATTTTGGCTTGATATAGTGAAAATGCACCCGAAGAAGCTCCTTCATAAGGCCAACAATGACAATCAAATGCTAAGGTAGATGGCTGATTACTACAACACCAGAAAGAAGATTTGTAATATCAGGATCAAGCAATTGAATGACAAGCTCAAGGAAACCCTAATCAACCAAAAGGAGAAGGGAAAACTTGAGGTACTTGCTGATGCCTCGTTAGTAGCTTGACATACTTCATCAGAAATTCATCCAGCAATTTTGAAGGTTTTTGGGCATTTTGGTAAAATTTAACAGACTTTTTGCACAGTTAGCCTGCAAAAAGCGCAGCGTGGGCCACGTTGCTTTTTTTGGAGGCCTCTAAATGCTAAAAAATATGAATAGATGGATAGATAATGATTTCTACATAAATTTTTGACTAGTGGAACTCCAAAAACTGAGTTTTTGATAGGTGGAAAAGGCCAAAAACCTCCTAAAAAAATACCTTTCTGCCTCATGCTGCGCTTTTCATAATCAACTGATTTCTTCATAATTTTCACTTTTTCTCAGTTGATTGATGGATTCTAACGAGATTTACTAATGTAAATGTAAAAAGTAAATGTAATTGTGTCTTGTATAGCTATTAGAGGTACTAGATACATTAAGTAAATATGTAATTTTGGGTCAAGTGAATCAGTTTCATCAAAGATAGGGATGATTTTGTTGACCTCCCCAATCATTAGGATTCCAATTGAGGACTTTGGGGAACAACTCCACAAGTCATGGATTCGACCCCTGAGAGTGGGAGAAGCAATTTTTGGTCTATATCTTTCATTTCATTTTTCATTGCAAGGGTTGGATGTTGTGTAATTGATCTTTGAATGCTAGTGTAATAAATCATTTCTGGCAGGAACTAATAGACATAGTTGCAGCTATTTTTGTGGGATTCCTATGGTAATGTGTTTTAGTAGTGTTGCCTCTTATGTTTCCATATGTTTGAATGTATTATGATTTCCATATTCATGACATCTCTGAATGTAATTAATTCCTAAGTTAGATAGACAAAATTCATTAGTTGATGTTTTGTTTTGGAGGAATTATTATTGTTGTTTTTCATTTTCTTCTGATTGAAAATAATTCATGATTTCCATGCTATTTTCTGAAATGCTAGCAACCTTTCATACTCATCTTGATACCTAAATGTGTTAAAGCATATTCCTACCTTGCCCCATCAGATCTCTGCAATTCTGATCCTTTGTGCCCTGACCTATTCACCATCCAACACCCAAAATCAATCAACAAAAACCCTAGTGCTACTATAACTAGCCTAAAATCCTCATTGTCTAGTCAATTTGACTATGATATCTTGGAGAGAGCCCTCTCCTGCCTAGTAGGGCTGGCTACTTGGGAAAATATTGGTCTGTGGTTACCTTTTCTGGTCTCCTTCTCAGCCTTCGGAGATCCCGTGGAGTGATAACAACTGCAATAAAGGTAAAATCCTTTGCATTTTTCTTCATTGCTAAAAAATGTATTTTTCCTCCAAGATACATGTTCTACAACTTATCCAACATTTCTTTAGCAATCTCACATTTTTTCACAAAATTGCTATCATATTTTGAAATCCTATTCAAAATAATATTTTTAGCCATATCGTTAAATTTATATTTAACTCCATATTTAACTGATAGAAAAATGTCTACATCAACAGACAAAAAATATGATTCCAAATTCACTCTCGAAGTTGCAAATTTACCTTTATGAAGTGTTGGAATACCTTGCTTATGAATTTTGGGAAATTTGCAAAAATTCTAGCAAAATTTCCGAGATCCACTCTCAAGTGATCAAGCTGCACTCAAGAGCCCCGCTCCGATACCAATTGTTGGAAACTAGATCATTACTGGTGGGGGGGGGGGTTGTATTAGTAGTGTGAGCACTTATAATTTTTTCTCCATTTAATTAAATTTTTAACATGCATAAATTGAATAACATAAGTAAATATTTGAGCATCAGAAATACACATGCAAACATAAAATCAATCAACACAAGAACACAAGTGTTTATGGTGGAAAACCCATCCCAGGAAAAGAACCACCCTATTGTTGGTGCGATGCTCAATATTTTATTATATTATAAAAAAATTATACATGGATCAACTCACTCCCATGAGTCAGAAGACTTGACTTATTTCACAGTATACTAGCACTATCATACATGAAACTGTTTCTCTCATGGATCTACGAACTACCATCTGCTAAAAGCCACCATGATTAATGATCCTCGCCCGGTTACTCCTGAAATAAAAATTTGACTCTACAGACTACGATCTGCTAATCACCACCATGACCAATGGGCCTCGCCCAGTTTATACTGAACTAGGGACTACCACCATTGGATGGAGAAATATCTTCCATCCACTGAATCTACCAATCACTGCATACTCAAAGCCTCCACACCTTCAATTCATCCATGCAAGCCTCGTTTCATATATTTTCAAACTGGACTCCTAAAAATTTATCAACATGAGAATTTCAACAAAATAGCATCAAATCTCAATCAACTGTAAATTTTAAGCAAAAGCTTCCGTCAAAACTCCATACAAAAATATCCACACCAACTGGAAAACAATCTACTCCAATAAAAGCATGAACAACTCACTAAATGCATAATGTAATGGCTATGATAAACTTCATCCCACTGTTTCTACATGTTGTCTTAATGGGGACTAGACCCAATTTCAGATATGGCTACGCAAACCAACAAAAACCACTATTACCGGCCCTTTCGACAATGATCTACTGCACAAACCAAAGTCTCACTCGAAGAAATATTAGGGGATGCTAGAACTAGGTTTTTGCATCCAGAGGGATTATGGAGTGTGGATTTTGGGCTTATCTTCTCTTCAACACTTGTCAGAGCTTAACAGAACAAATATTCTAACTACGCAGTCACTCTTTAATACTTCTAGTTAACTAGATTTCAGATTGCATGATTATACTTTAACATGCTTTAATCAATATATGAAACCATAACCCAAATTGCATGATGTAAACATAGATAAAAACCCTATCTTGGCACATATAAAATCAAATTATAGATAAAGAAAACACACAAGTAAAGAACATAAATCCATCTTCAAGTCTTCTTTTATTACTTCAGATCTTCTTAATACAACACTTTTCACCTTGTGCACTCAGCTGCAGGGGTCTACACACTCACCTGCAAACTTTCTAAGGTCTCCACACACTCAGTTGCATGAGCCTTCCCTTTCACACAAAGAAAAAAATACATACTCAATACAACCTTACATCCAAATGCATTCTATCATAAAAGATATCAAACTTACTTCAATAGATGTCCCTAGACTCCTTATATAGTCTTGCCTTTTACAATACCATGGTACGAAAACCATGGGTGAAGCTAAACGTATAAAAAATATTCCCATCCTTTTACAAAATAACAGACTTTGACCTGCCCCAAAGCCCCTACGACTCTAACATAACTGCACACAATGCGCTTCACTCCCCAAAATACAGATTCTTTTACAAAAACTTCGATCTAGGGGTACCCTGTCCAACATGCCCCCAACACAAAGATGTGACTCGTTCTGAGTCACTACATTGGTGCACCCTCAATATTTGCTTTAATGCTTCTCACTACATCCTTCAGTGGTGGAACTATCTCAATGCATTGCTTCTTGACTTCTCCTACTTCAGTTAGCAACTTCTTTGTGGCTGACTTGACTATCTTCTAAGCAATTTCCTTCTGTGTTTGGCGTAGTGCTTTTAGCTATTTCTCCACAGTCTGCGATAACTGGCTAGTTTTAGCTTCCCATGGCTGCATTCTAGATGTGATAAGTTATTATTTTCTGTGTAGCTCATGAATTTGTCCCTGCAAAACTTACCCTCTTGGATATGGGTATACTACAGTACCAGTGCTAGAGTCTTCGCAGTAACCTTAATATCGTCCATTTGTTCCAATTTCTTGTGAATTTCTACTTCAATCATCTACACATCAGGGTCCACCTATAGTGAGGCCCAAACATCCATAATGCCTTCAAAAACTTGAATACACTCTTGGAATGTGTATTCAATATTGTCAGTGGTAGCCTTAATCTCCACTGTGCGTTGCTCCCAGACCTCTGGTGGAGTAATGTGTTGTAATTTCAACTACAACTCAATGATCTTCATCTGTAGCTCAAGACGTACCTTGTAGACTTCAGCCTTGGAGTCTTTTACTGCCATCGTGATATTTTTGACTTTATCTTCTGGGGCTACCTCAACCTGAATCTACAGATCAGGAAATTCACTGCAAACTTTGGTTATGTCTACCTCCAACTTCTGTTTGTGCTAAGCTTCCTCATCTCGCTCCTGCAAGAATTACTGCTTTTCCTCAACAATTTTCTTTTTTTCTCTCTTAAAATCCTGGATAATCAACAGGGCACAATGCTCTTGGATCTGCAAATCTTTAACGATGCCCTGGTGGAATTCGTGCAACGCCTTCAAAGGGAGCGCAACAAGGTTGAGCCCGGTTTTCTACCAATGTGACTTATGCGCCTCATTCTCAGTAGTTTCAAAGCATAGGGTACATTCACATATCAATGGCCATCTCTTGCCTTGCTGTACATGCACCTGCAGGTGCCTCGCTCGCTTGCAATGTGATCATCTGAACCTATAATTCCTTGAGGTGCTTGTGGACCTCCACTAATACACTCTTGTATTGGCATTCAATATTACCTCACATATGCTCGGTGACGTGCCAAAAAATTTCACCAATCTCATCGAAGTCCCCCTCACTAAGGACCAATGATTCTGGGCCGATTGACCTATCTAGACTCTAAATTCATATTTTTCCACGCTCATTTGCCACCCAATGTCTACTGTCTCTTTAGAATCTAAGGAGAGGGGGGGTCTTCTGGATCAACGAATGTATCATTGCCACCATGATCATCGCCCCCACGTCTCTCCAGAGCATTCTTCTTTGTCTTTCGCTTTGTTTTTTTTCAACCTCCTTATTGGTCACGAATGTGACGGTCTTGGGCTGCTTCTTAGTGTCCTTCTTCCCTATCTTCATACTGGAGTTATTGGTCTTCTCACCACTTGTTCCTACCATCTCTGTCTCTGCCCATTTGGATGGAGTTAGCCAATGACTTGGCCATTCGCTCACAATGTGTGCAACAGTCAGCAGATACAAAAGCTCATACCAAACCTCTGCAAAATCCTTCTTCGCATGGATGTGCACATGGTGAAAATATGCTTTAAAATCAATGACATGGTGATATTATACAAAAATACTTGGCAATAGCATTGGCTTCTAGATGATCACCGTGCGCATGCTCATCTCAAAACCTACCCAAAATAATTTTTTCTCCATCGCTCGCGTTGGGTCCTTTGAATGCCACAATGAGGCATACCTCGTAGCCTCACATATGTCTAGGTCCATAGTGGAGAATTGTGACTTTTCAGGCTCTTTCCACGCCATCAATGCAATTAAGATCAAGAGCCACAAATAGTGGAATTTATTTCCTTCTTCTTGATATTCTATGTAGTCATACAAGAATTCCTTGCATAAATACCCTACCAAGTTGTACGCCACGCCTTTGCTGCACTATGCAACCAGAGATACTACTTGCATTGAAACCTCTTTTGTGCGGTACTTCCGCATGATCTTTCCTGCCAAAATATGTGTGGAAAAGCACACCATCCTATACTTAATGGATTTAATGAAATATCCCCAAGTTCCCTTCATGATGCCATAATGCTTCATCTTTTTGGCTAGTTGATTATCTTGATATTTTTCTATGATTGCTTTTGTGGGGTGTAATCCTTGACAGGGAAGCACAATGATCCTCCTGATCAACATCACATCAATGGGGAATATTTCTTCTAACCATAGACAGTCATCATGCACTAGGGTCAGGAGCTGGCGCACACAGATTGTGTTAATGATACTACGCTCGAATTGTGGAACATATAACATGTACAAAGTTCCTGCATTCTGAATTCCTACCACCCACTTCATTGGTTCTACCCTTGTCACTCCAGTAGTTTCAAAATATACAGAGCGAATATACCTGCTTGGCTCGAACTGAGGATATTTGCTACGGTAATTGAAATCAAAATATTCCATGCGTAGGTGTGGCACTTTTCCCAACAAATCTCCGTCAATTGGTACTTTTTCAGGCAACAAGGGTGTAAATATCTTATACTTCATCGCATCAGGGTCCTTCATGGGCTTCACAGCTGTCCGCTTCCTTGGTGGAATATATGGGGGCGACCTGGAGACAAGTTCCACCTCCTTTGAATCAATATCTTCAATACCTTCAGGCATAACTTCTTCCTCTTCTGATTCCTCTACCTCGATAGGCTACTTCTTCATATCCTGCGTCGCCTTAGACCGAGGTTCCTTTGGAATTTTATTTCTAGGTGATGTTTGAAGCTTTGGATTATTCGTATTTTTAGATGGTGCTTCTCCTGCGATGGTCTACTTCCTGGGCGACCTCGACCCTGTTACATTGGTTGGTGGCATATAAGTCATGATGTATCCTAGCCCTCTTTTAAGGAATTCTTGCTCAAATTCCTCGAAAATCTTTCTAGACATGCAACAGATTGCTTGACTCTCTTGTAGGAAAAAAATCACAAGTGTAAGTCTTAGAGCGCAAAATGCCCAAATGTGGAGCGGGGTGCCAGATTTATAGTGAATTTGAAATTCAAACTCCATGATCTCCTTCAAATGTTCCTCATAAATGCATATTTTGTGGAAAATCCAACAAATATGGCCATTAAATACATCCCTCCTGCTCCTGTTAACGGCCAAGTCCCTGTCAAATCAACTGCTCTTGCTCCAACAGTCATATTCTAGGTGAAAATTTTTAGACCCTTCCTTGCAGCGTAGTCCTACTTCCTTTGGCCCAGTTCCCTCTGGCTGTGCCATAATTCTTCATCCCGTGCAGTACTTATGCTGTGACAAAGCCTGCCTTCAACAGATTAATTTACTTGCTGAGTCTTTGCAGGCTGTGCTATGTCAGGCATCTCTACTTCAGGACCTGCAATCTCGCATTGTCCTTCTGATTAAGGAATATTGACATTGCGCAGATCCTCCTTCTCTTCTTCTAGGGTCACCTTGTAACATTCTTGTGCCAATTCCAACTGCGTAGCCCAGTTAGGGTGTATCGAAGTCATTGGCTGAGTGGTAATTCAGAATATTCCTGTTCTGACTTCCTAAAGAGCGTCATTAATAATCTCTCAACCATCTATGAAGTTATAGGTCAATAAGAAACCTTCAATCATCTCATACCAATATGTGGTGCCATGGTGCAACTAGGTTTCAAGATACCACTTATGTAGTATTATATCCAAGGCGTGGAAGAATATGTGCACCCATTCAAGTTGAGGTTCTTTGCCCCAAGCCATAGTATAGCAAGACAAATGTTTGCGAGGATCATCCTTACTGTTGTAATTTTCCGTGATCCTAGTGTCTACATGACTAAACCTAAGCCTCATCAATCTTTGATATTTATTCCATCCTCCTAGGTGTTCCCTATGTGCACCCCACCACCTGGATGGGGTGAACCTCAAAGAAAAGTCCAAAGCTTCATATTGTTGTTCTTCGAGCACCTTATTCTTAAATTCGTAAAGAAATAAGTTAACATCCCCAGTGCCATCATATTAGGGAAATTCACACATCGCTGATATGATGCAACAAAGTGATCTGGTAATTCTATTACACTGAATAGTAGAAAATTCATGTAATCAGTTTTGCCAATTCTCCAATTCTTCATTAGCGTCTAAAACACATGAGCTATCGCGCTCCCAACTTATCCTTCCATAAGTGGTCGAATTGATCCAATATTCATCATGTAGAGTGATCTTATAGATGTTGTCGATATCACCATATTCATTCTGAACTGGTTTTGAATATCGCGCACCTTTGGAGGGGTCTAAAGGGACAACGAACCTGTTACCATTCTTTTCAAACAACATATTCCTCTTCTTCAGATTAATTGTAACCTCCATATGATAAGCCCAATCGAATCCAAGAAAATCATGATAGGAATTGCTATCATCAAAAATCTCAGTGACTTCGAAGTCTGATAACACTTGCACCATCAATGTTTACCACAATGCCATGCAATCGACCCACATGAATGATTTTTTGTTGATTGGCCATTCTCAGCTGAATCAACAACCACTGCAGCTTTGGTCATCCCATCCGTTCCCATTTCTACTTTCGAAAAACATTTGCATTTTATCCTAGATCAAGAATGAATTGGTTCATTTCATAATATCCTATCTGTGCAGTTAACCACAATTCTATGCTGGTTCTCTTCCTATTTCAGTAGACCTTATTCATTGTGCACTATTTAGGTTGTGGTTCTTATTTTCCAGCGTAGTTGTCAATAATCTCCTGCAATCCTACCAAAGGTTTTTGATCTCTTAACAAATTCATACATGTCCTCAAAACCGACTTTAGAATGGATGGATCAAATTCCTTTGTTTCAGTAACCTCCTCGAGGTTATTCTTCTATGGAATCATCTATCTCTGCGCTGTTGATGTCAAGGCCCAAAGATTCATAAAATTATTCTTCACTTCCATGAAGTTTTCTCTTTCTCGCTGTACATCGAACCCAATATTTATTCTCCTGCTTTTCGGATCCATGTATCCTCCATAAGCGTCTTCCCTTCTGCTTTGTCTTCTCTATTATTTATACCTCTCTGTGTCACTATGTTGACACTTATATCCACTTCACACGGTTCAAATCTCATCATTTTTATGTTTTGGGCAGGTTGTTGATGGCGATTTTACTGCATTTTAGCCAATAATTTAGGAAAATAATCTATTTCTTGATTAAATGCGTGACATTACTTACATGATATTGCAGCAGGATTCTGACAATCCCTGGCGAAATGTCTAGGCTGAATCTAATTATAACATATAATCTATATGCGACCTCTTCCAATGCCTCCTTCTCGGCCACAACCTCGTACTTGGAAACCTCCATGCACTATTGGCGATCTTAGATCTTCGCGTCATTCGACTTGAATTATATACGCCCCAAGAATCTACTAAATTATTAGATCATAGCTTCGACAATTCCTTTCATCATGTCCCATTAAGCTACAAAATTTACAAAAAAATAGCTCTGGTGACTAGATATGCTTCTGCAGCGAATGAAAGTAGTTTATGGGGTGTTGTCCTGCAACTTGGCATAGGATACACCAGACATTTGGTCCCATATGTGGTCCAACAATTGGCCTAGACGTCATTGGACCTATCATCCTAGGGCCCAAGTACTCTTTAAAAACATGACAATGATCCTTATAATGTTCCTCTGCTTTCACTTTATGCATCAAACTTCTGAACGTATGTTAGATTGAACCTATTTTCCCTTCTTCAAGTCATAGATTTCCATATGTAAGCTCACCAACTGGGTTTGGATATGCTGAACCCCAATGCTGGTATCTACTACCGGTGAAGCTTCTATTTTGATCGCAATCTCCAATGCTTCATCTTGGGTTCTGATCTTCTGCTGCAACAATGGTAATATAAGATGTCACAATAGCACACCTATAAACCAATCCTTGTGTTTCTCATCAGGTATTTCGAAGTTGACTTGAATTAACAGTGCCTTGAACCTTCGATCTACTTCCCACACAGTTTCAGTGATTAATTTCTTGATCTCTTTGATCTCTGTAATACATGTGACTGTGATTTTGGCTTCCTAAATCTAGCATTCAACGCAAGCTTTGTCTGATCCAACGTAGCAGTCTGGTTCGTTGCGGAGTACTTCATATACCAAGACAAGGATCTATCCTACAACACTATGACCAACTGTGCGCTCTTCATATTCTCATCATTGATGTTTAGCGATATCCATAGTGCTTCTAAAACAAACCAAAATTTCTTAGGATCATCTAATCCTAGGCCTTTAAACACATGCATCTTCGTTGTCTGAGTCATGCTAAACAAGGGAGGTGGAGATGGAGGTGGAGGTGGGGGAACAATATGGGGATGGGTTGTGATGGGAGTGGAGGATTAGGGAATCCCAACAATGTGTTGATGATCTCCAATTTCTATAGACGCACTTCTATGGGTTGCAGGGTTGATTTCTCCTTCTTTGATTTTAGACCCAAAAATTGGACTGTACTCAGAGTCAATGTAATTATCACCATCTACCCTGAATATCTTACCGCGCCATGTAGTTCCAAATTTTATTCCTCCAAACATCAATCAACTTGCATTCACAACACACCCTTTTCACACAATAAAATCTTAAACCAGAGCTTGAGTGAGTTTAAATACTTACCTCACGGGCCTTTGAAAAATTTGCGCCCGACTTCACTGTAGGACATAGATGTATCGATCGAAAACTTAGTAGTAAATCATCCAAGAATACTATCGATCCAATAATCAAAAACCCTTAAAATGTTGTTATCAGTTTCCTTCAGTTGCTTGATAAACTCTAGAGTCCACAGAGTAGGGTTATCATCCTTGAAACAAGTGTTTTTATCAGCAAGTATTGATAACCACTCATGCAACTCTTTAGTGAACGACTAGGAAAATATCTCATGCTCATCTGTGAAAATATACTTCTGTAACCACTTTCAGTTGATAGGCATGGATTTCTATTTTCTTGTGCTGCAAATTTGCGCTATTTCATATTTACCCAGTCTTGAATCTCTTTTCTTGACAGATGCCACATCCACATATCCATCAATCATATCCTGGTCCCGGAAATGGAAACATTTGTTGGCTTAATGGGCCCTAGACCCAAGTTCATATATGGCTGCACGAACCAAAAAAAACCCCTATTACCAGCCCTTTCGGCAACGATCGGTTGCGTAGACTGAAGTCTCGCCCGAGGTAATATTAAGGGATGCTAGAACTAGGTTTCTACATCTTGAGGGACTATGGAGTGTGGATTTTAGGCTTATATTCTCTTTAAATTTTTTCATAGCTTCAGAGAACAAATATGCTAACTACGTAGTCATTTTTCAATACTTCTAGTTAACTAGATTTTAGACTACGTGATTCTACTTTAACATGCATTAATCAATATAAGAAACCATAACCCAAACTTCGCAATGTAAGCATAGATAAAAACCATAAATTGGCACAGATAACATCAAAGTACAGATAAAGAAAACAAACAAGTAAAGAACGCATATCTATCTAAGTCTTCTTTTATTACTTCATATCTTCTTAATACAACACTTTCCGCCCTGCACACTCAACTGCAGGGGTTTGCGCACTCAGTTGTAGAATTTCTAAGGTCTCCGATTAATCACTTGAAGGAGCCTTACCTTTCACACAAAATGTAGAATATTGACTCAATACAGCCTTACATCCAAATGCATTCTATCATAAAAGATATCGAACTTATTTCAATAGATGTCCCTAGACTCATTATATAGTGTTACCTTTTACAATACCATGGTTCGAAAACCATGGGCAGAACTCAATGTATATAAAATATTCCCATCATTTTACAAAATAGGGATTTTGACCCACCCAAAAGCCCCTATGAATCTAACATAACTGTGCAAAGTGCGCTTTGCTCCTCAAAATGAATATTTTTTTTTCAAAAAATTCGATTTATGGGTACCCTGTCCAACACTACAACTGCAAAATTTTTCAGAATTTCTGCATAAAAAATCTCACATAGTTTGAAGGGTCTTCTCCAACTCACACTCACTCCACACAACAACTAGACAATCAAACATACAACAATGAACTTCCTCCAATATGTAGATGAACAAGTGCTCAACTCAATAATTAATCAAAACTATTGGGCATCACAACTCTATTCATACGCTTTATTTGATCCAGATTCAACTCGTTAACTCATTCAACCACTAACTCCATTATCCTTTTTGATATTTTAAACTTTAATAAGATTCTAGAGGTCCCATGAAATTTTCCGACCTATTGTGCTATTAAAAAAACCCCCATTATTTATGTATAAATACCTTAGGAAATAATGGGGACCCTTTTCAATTTTTAAAGTTACAATAATAAAACATTTTTGTAGCTTATAGGAAAAGAATATGATATTTGAAGGATTAGGTCATATCCCATTGGCCAAAGGACTTAAGTGGGAAATCCATATAAATCCCGTCATCGCACATCGCATATCACATATGCAACAAGAAACACATGAAATGCTCCACTGAAAAGTTGTGATGCAATATAACCAAAGGTATAAAAGGTGAAAAATCTTTCAAATTTAAAGAAAAGCAATAAAAAAGGAAAAGGCTCCCCGACAAGCATTATTTCAAAAGAATCGTTGGTGGGACCTGCTCACTGCCATGTCATCTATTGCAAATCACAAATTGCAATTCCCTTTAGTAGCATCTACCATGCCCACTTCCAAAAATCTCGATGCGATATGTCACATCGCACTTCCGCCAACCTTCATCGCATTTCCACTATCCCTCAATATACTCACACAATTGCCGAATTTGAGATTGTGATATGAATATCGCATCGAAAAACTCCCATTTCTCTTACCCCTCCATTGTTCCAATAGATTTATACCTCGATAAAGAATTTAAAGGATTATTTAAAGGGGAAAACCTTGATCGAATATCGGTGAAATAAACACATCGCATGTTTTAAAGTCATGCTCCAAAACAAAGTTGTGATGTGTGATTTTAATTAAATGCGAAGTGTCTAAGTCAAGCACGTGAACCCACGTTTCTCATAATTACTCAACCATAACAGTATGATAGTATCGAGCCTCCAAAGTGATTTGATGGCTTGTTATTTAATGTTTCAGATGTTTTCGCATGTAAAATATATTCGCCATCATTTCAATTTTTATTGCTAAATCCCTCCTGCATTGTTACTATTGTTCTTCATTCCCTTTTTTTCTTACTACAGGCTAGTCTTTAAAATCAACATTCTTTTGAGATGTCAAAGGCCGCAAAGAAGACAAAGAAACCCATGACTCCTCCAAACCCAACACCCCCTCGCTTCAGAAGTAACAAATATGCTGCCATTGTTCTCCAACATAGCATGTGCTCCAGAAAGTGGTTCTTCCTCATGGGAATCCATGTATAGGATCTTTGAAGACGAGAAACCCAAGAAGAGATTAGCCACGGTTAATGCAGTAACATCTTCTAAAACCTCTATCAATGAAGTCACCAACTCATTTCTCCACATAATTGCTGCTCGCCCAAAGATTCTTCCATATACTGATATGGTCAAATGGATAATTGACAATATAACATCGGTGATGGGAGATTTTTTACCTCAAGAGATACAATGATAGGGTCTTTTAAGGCAAAAGATTTGAAGAAAATGTATTATATACCTGACCCACAGAAGGTATATGATAAGAGTTTCCTTGAGAAGTTTGAAAATGAGAATAAGCTGCAGTCAGACCCAATAAGACAATTGAGGCACAACCATAACACGCACAAACATGACGATAAGGGTATGTATTTGATATCTTCTCTCGCTGGTCCGTATTTTTACTTTGCTTCTATGATGTGTAAGCTTTTTGGTTCTCCTAATACAAATAAATTCTCAATTGAATGGGTCCCTCTCATGGAGGTTGTATTAGACTCATACATTATGGGTTAGGGAACCATTCTTTCCAATAATATTTCCTCACAAATCCTAGCGTATAGAAAGAATCGTAAAGTCACCTCCAGGATAGTTCCCCCATTTTTTATGAGTGCTTATATCATGGACGCAATATGTTTTAATTCAGATTTTTCAAACATGGGATGGAAATGGACCATTCAATACCCTAAGCCTATCCATGTTTACCATATTATCCTCTGAGAATTCAAGTATGAGTCTCATTTCTACAAAATTTTCAATGTAGTCATTTTACCACTTCACCAAGATGTTTTTGGTGATAAAGCCCCAAGCTTGTCAAATGAAGCCCGAGATGATTTCACTTCCATAGGAAAATGGTTTGGGGAATAAATATTTACATATGTCAAAGTTTGTGAAAATCTTTCTAAACTACTTGTCCTCCCACTATATGTACCAGAAAATCTCCTCGTAAGGGAAATTCATTATCAAACAGTTGGGAATGGGTTAACCAAAGCTTTGAAAGAAGCTAAAAATATTCATGGCATTATTTCCCTATCCACTGTGGTGTTTATGCTCTGGAAAAATTCAAACATGGTGGACTGGAAATAAATCAGGTTCAATGCTTAAAGCTATCTACTGTTCTCGATATACAGTTTGATCCTAATGAAATAACCCAAAACTATAGCTCAAGTAAATATTAGGAAATTCATTCATGAAAATGACGGTTATGATGATTTGTTCGAATCCACTGAGACCTATTTACAGGTTGAAAAGATAAAATCAATGCGTCTTAACTATGAACAACTTACGCATTTCAAATAATACAAGAACAAAATGTTGGAGAGTATTCCTCTCGACATATTAAAGGTGTCTCAACCTATTTCACAGAAAGAATAGAAAATGGAACAACCTCCAAAGGATATTGAGGTCCTACAGGGAGAAAATGAAGCTAAATAAACTGAAGAACATACTAGTAATCCATTGTTCAACAATGAATTGGATAAATTTTGGAATCAATTTAACCAACAGCTTAAAGGACAACAAGAGGAGAAAATCATTGATCTTGAAGAAACAATCAGCACACCTCAAGACAAAAGTCAGAGGCCACTCATTGTGGGGTCTTCTGCTAAGGAAGTCAATACAGAGGAAGTTAAATTCATCTTGGCCTTTCCTTCATCTAAGATTGTTCTAAATATAGAAGAAATCTCTCATCTCGACATCTTTTATAGTCCCAAACATCGGGCTGTAATGAGTAGAAAAAGAAAGAGAAGGAGAGTTGATAAAACAAATGCATTAGTCCCCAGTGGAATACCCATGGAAGTAGTGTGGAAATATCTAGAAACTGTTCCATATGAAGGTATGACAAGGTTGAAACTGTATGTAGGTGCTTATGCATCTGCCACAATTTATAAGGCATCAGAAATCCAACAACTAGTAAAAGAGAAGGACGAAATAATCATACAATTGGGCAGAGAAACATAGTGTTAATCATCAATTACAGACACAAGTGTCACAACTTCAAAAAATCTTAGATCAATTGAATTTACATCATCAATCTGACATCAAAATCAAATATGCTCAAATTCATCAACTACACTTCATAGTGGAACAATTGAAGGATAACCCAAAGATAAATGACTTCAAGAAGGAAGCTTTGGAACTCAACATCTTGTTGGCTCAACAACAAGTAGTATTTTATCAAAATATGGCAATCATCAATGATCTGCGCGATAAAAGTGATTCAATGATGAATCAATCAGCGGACCTGCAGATGAATTTTGATGACATTGATGAAAAAATTACTCAATACATCACTTGGCAGGACAGTGCAGAGGGCTAAAAGGAAAATCTTCCTAGAATTGAGGATTCCAAAAAGGAAATCCTATTTACTAATTGGACATATAGTTGAAACATGCAGAGAGAGAAATATTCAGAGCAAGGGATGTGGCCAACAACATTGTTGAAAATGTCAGCAATAATATATTTTCTGCCAATCTAATCCAATAATGGCCACTTGTTTCTCTCCCTAATGTAAAATATTTGATGACACAATGGCAAGAAATGTCAAAGGAAAATGATGAAAACATCAAGAAGTTAGCAAAGCTTGGCTGAGAGAAGTACTGGAAATGCTTGGTGAAGCCACACAGTTAATGGCTGATGCTACACTGCTTAACTGACACCTCATCCCATATGTTGCCTCCACTATCATATGTGTCTTACACTGGAGAGCTGCGCATCAGGCCAACTCAACCCCCTGAAGTACAACCAATTTTAGATATTTATCAACTCAAGAAACGAATGGGAAAGGACACATCATCACACTCTTGATCTAGTCATGAAATAAACTCTATTTCTATGTTATTTTCACTTATTTTAAGGAGAGTTGTTTAAACCTCCTCAATACTTTATGTATTTTCTATTTTTATACTTTTAGTGTTTACTATATAAACCCTTTCATGTCTACAAAGAAAAGGTCCTGAAACTTTGTAAATAAGGCTGTGGGAAGTTTCACTTTTGTACTCTTGAAATCATTTGAATAGAAAGAATGGAGCAAAGACTATTTATTCCATGAGCAGAGTTAAGATATACATGGTACTTATATCTTTGTATTTTTGTTCTGTTTTATGTAATTGATAGTCACACTTCTTTTATATTGTTTTGTTATATGTATCTTTTTAATACAAGTGAGCATTAATCCACTATTGAACATGCAAAGATTGTTATCTTTCAATATTTATACAATACATGCAAGTATTCAATGTGATTCGAGCTTAACCAATTAATTTGATTAACTATTTAATTAATTAAATTTAAATGTTTTTAATTTCTGTAAGTATTTGATAATTTTCATTCTCATATACTTAAGATAATCTTTCAAGATCACATATAAAGAAACATAATTAATCTTGGGAAATATATATATATATATAATTTGTTAACTCATTATCACTCCCATTATTAGGTTACATTAAACTATAAATATTCACATCCATTCAATTATACTATATTGGGAAACTAGTCCCATCATCACCCGTCGGAGCCACTATTCCAAACGGAAAAGGAAGGACTTTTAATTTCCTAACCGGGTGGTTATCCCCTGATGTTGTTGCAGCTATTTTCGAGGCATCAACATTTTTGGTGCTAGAAGTAGGGCCAACTATACTATGAATTGAATTAAGGTCCAATCCTAAATCTAAAGGCCATCACACGATTCAATCTCCCTCCAAATCTTCTACAACTTCAAGGTCAAATTTGAAATCTCCTCCCGTAAAGTCTGAAGTTGTTCAAAAATATCCCAAATCTCCTAGTGCATTTCCTGAGGTAATTCCACTAGATTACATTCGAGAACCACCTGAAGTTCAGACCTTGATTAAAAAGTTAGAATATATTTCTATTTTAGGAGAAAATCCTATACAATCTGAAACTTCTTAAGGAAGCGTAACCTCAATTTTTCAAGGTACTAATGTATTGACTCGTTCTCAAAGTGAAAAACTTGGAATAACTCCATTTGAGTTTCCACTTCATTTTCACCGACTGAAGACTCCTACATCAGAAACTCAAACATCTGCTACTGAGATTATATCATCTTATCCTCCAAAAACTCCATCATTAATTCCTCCTTCATTTCCTTCTTCCTAGCCAATCTCTTCATCCCAATCAACTAGTGTTGCCTCAAGCATTACTATTTCAGCGATTATTTCTTCTGCCACTACATCAACCTCTGGAACTACTATGACATATTCCAATCGTACAAGTCATACAATGGAAAATAGACCATGGAATATCCAGGGGCTTTTCAATTGGCAGAACCTATTCATGATTTACCAAAGCACCTAGAAAAGTGGCTGCCCAAGAAAAATCCTGACGATGGACTACCTGCTGAGGAACACCTTCATAATTTCATGCTTTCCATGAACCTCAATTAAGTATATGAAGAATATTGTGTAGTTAGGTTATTCCCTTATACTTTCCAAGTATCAACAGGATCATGGTACTTTTTGCTACCATCAGGCACTATAACTAGTTGGGACATATTTGAAGAGAATTTTTTAACCAAATTTGGTGATGATTGCACTACTGCTACTCTTATAAATGATCTTTCTAATCTAAAAGCTAATTTAGGAGAAGATATCAAAGAGTTTAATTCTAGGTTTAATAAATTTTTAAACAAAATACCAACTACATCAAGCCAGTTGTTGATGTACATATCGAATGGTACATATCCTCTCTTCCTTATAATATTTAAATTTTTGTAGATAGAGCCAACAAAGCAAATTTAGTTGAAAAAAATGAAGGAAGCACTATCAGTTTAAAAGAGAATACTTGAATTAGAAAAGAAGGCTGCCCAGGGAGAAAGGAAAAATAAGTTAGCATTTAAGGATGAACCAAAAAGAAAAACTCCTAAAGATACTTTCGATCTTGAAGGATTGCAAAAGGTCCTTAAATCTATTTCAAATGAGATGCTAAAAATTAAAAAGAAGGTAGTTGAACCTTCTTCTAAGAAACTGTTGAAGCCTCGAAAATCGCTACAACAACATTGAGGGATAACCACCTGGTCTAGACCTTAATACAGCTCCTTTTCCGTTTATGATAGTGGCTCCGACTGGATTGACTAGGTACAATTACCTTTTCCCTATCGCTATTGGTTTAAAATGTATCTTTAACTACCAATAGACATAGATATTAGATAACTTCTTCTTGCTGATTGAGCAAGAGAATGACCTTTAAGTTGATTTGGGTTTAGCCAAACCACAACTAAGATTTTTCCTCTTTGAGAAGAGGACTTAAAAGAATGTAGAACTTAATCTAAATGCAAACTTATTCTATAATGCAAGCAAAAGAAACTAATCTAAATCCTATCTTAATTAAGTAGATATAAATCTAACCCAACTAAGAGCAAGATAATTAAATAATGAGACCAACAGTACCAAAAAAGTATTTTTTAATTAATGATTGGTTAATCAAGAAATTAATTTAGCATGACATTTGTGAATACCAAAACACATCCTATTGAGACCATTTAACTAAAATAATAAATCAACAAATATTCCTAAAGAAATTCACAAAAATGATATTGATTTGACAAATTCAACAGTTATTAAATTAAAATAATAATATAAGAATTTAACACGTTAATACTATTTAATAAATCAGTTTTATATGACAGATTTCTAAGTAAATAGTTACTTAGAAATCAGAGTTAATCCATAAGAACAGAGATACATAACAATATTGAGACACTTTATCCATATCAACAAAAATGCATAAACATGAATAAAATGAAACAACAATTTTATTATCATAAAATTGAAATTGGTATTTGATACAGAAATGCCAAAAATACCGTTTAATTGAATCCGCTTCTCCGATCCTGGTCTCTAACAGTCCTTTATATCACTTTAATTTCTATTTTCAAAACTAGAGCTACAGAAATGCAAACTCTGCCCATCATACATAATTCAAGATATAAAGAAAAAACCCTCAATAATTTTTAGATCTGAAAATTTCTCTCCTCCCTTCTACAACTCTAAATTCCTATAACAGAAATGCTTCTAGAAGTTCAGAATTGCAGAGGAGAGCAACTCTTTTTTACATTTTGCAATCTGCAATTTATAATATTTCCAAAAGAATTTTGAGAGGAGAGTTTGTTGAAGAAAAATCTACCCAATCCAATTTTAATTGCTCAAAAATTCCAATATTTAATTGTTGGAGTCTTCTCATTGATTGAAAGCTTCTTCTTCTCATCTCTTCAACTGCTTTCCTACAAAAAAAAATAAAAAACAAAATTAAAATGCAAAAATAAAATCAAAATGTCAAATCTAGAAATTAAAATAGATCCAATTAAAACTTAATTAAAGAAATAAAAAAGGAAACATAAGCTTTCTTTTGATTTATGTGCTGATCTAATTGGCCAATGAGAACATAGAAAAATGAATTTGCACTCATAAGAAGTTGTGGCAAATTAAAATGCAAAAAATAAAACTCAGAAAACTAATTTTGTTAAAAAATTCGTAGCTTGATTTTTTGCTCAATTTTAGACCCAATAAATGATCAAATATGGAAATAAAACCTCTTCAGGAATAATCTCCATCATTTTATCTTTCAATGAGCTGTCCTGGGCCTCATTTGGCCAAGTAAAACTCCATTTATGAGTCTCTAAAGTTGACATATTAAAATTGTCAAAAATCTGGAATTTTTGTTGCTTGGGCTAAAAAAATCAAAATTCTAATCCTAAATTAGATTATGATATTTAATTAATTGAAATTATATTATTCATCTAATTTAGCTATAATCTAATTATAAATTAACTTTTAATTATCTATTAATTAATTATAATTACATTATTAATTAATTATAAACTGATTATTTAATAAACTATTTATTAATTAATGTTAATCTAACTAATAATTATAATTAACTATTTATAAACAACTTAATCTAATTAATAATTATAATTTAATTAAATTAATTACATTCTATTAATTAATTTAAAATTAATTATTTCAAATATTAAATATTAAATCTATTATTAAATTAAAACTAACCTAACATTAAACTAATATAAAACTAAAACTAACCTAACACTAATTAACGTATGAGAATACTAAGTTAAAATTAACCGAAAACTAATATATCACTAACTTACTATAACACTACACCTACTATTAATATTTAAACTAAACACTAACGTAAACTAAATATTACACTTAACTTAAAATAACACTTCCTAATACTAACGTTAATACTAACAAATAATAAACTAACACTACCTACCTCTTAGACTCACATTAATATTAACCACTAATGTATGCAAATAATAACGTGAACTCATCGCATTGCAAAAAACAAATGCAACTCATCGCATCGGAACAAATGACTTCATCGCATCCAAATAAAGCAAATGAGTTATAACTCATCGCATCGGGAGATCGGGAAGGAGAGTCATTGGGGTTTTAAAACTTCCGATGCGATGTAGTGTATTATCAAAACCTCCAATGTGATGAGTTTGTTATTTAATTTTTTATTTTTAATATATATTTTTTATATTAAATTTTAATTTAATTAATTAATTATATAATAATTAATTTAATTAATTTAAAATTTAACGTTAAAAATTAGTTTTTTGTTTTGGTTTCATTTTAATGATCTAAAATGATGATATTCCTATCTAAATTACAACCACTTTGTCATTTTTGAATTTTTCGAGATTAGTAATTTATTTGAAAATTAGAAAATTGGAATAAATGACTGAAATCCCGATACTTTATAATTTGACTGTATAAGTAAAAAAATGAAAAATGTTAGTGATAACTAACTACAGGTTAATATTTAATCTAAATGCATTATTGAACTAATTTAATTACAAAAATGAAATATTGTACATTTTACACATTTTTAAATCTAGACGACATAAATGATTAGACTTCAAAGGAGTGTCATTTACAAACCAGTTGACCAAATGAGGTGAAACAAGCATCAATGAAAAACTTATAAAAAATCGATTTCAACTAAGCAATCAAAACAAAAATCTAAAGAAGATGAAAAATCAATAAAATCATGAGGTAATTAACTTAATAAAAATCTTAAAAGGCACTTAGCCAAAATTTTATAGAAAGGGTCCCCATTGTTTGAAGTGAACAAGTTAAAAAATGGGGGGGTTGTTGTACCGTACAACAATTGGCGATTCACTGGAAGAAACAGTTATCTCTATTTGATATGAATGGGATTTTCTCAAAATTAAATTAAAAATAATTAAAGAAGAGAAAATTATTTTTGGAATGCTTGACTAGGTTCATTGGTCTGAATAAAAGCAAGAATTATCTTATTGTAATTTTCTCAAAATTCCTCATAAATTAAAATATTTCAAAACTCTCTATCAATCCTTAATTAGTTGTAGGGATAAAGCAGGGGTCACTTTACAACTTAGCTTTTAAAATGTACTCATTTGTCACAGGTAGAGCCACTGCTGCCAGCAAACATCTATAGTCTCGATAGGGTTACCTTTTAATCATGAATGATTCAGAATCCCATCTATTTAAGAATTATTGACCTAGAGATAAATCCGTTTATATATGTTTATTTTTTTATTTTGTATTTTTAATTCTTAAAAGCCATTGTCTTGGTTTGGTAGCCAGATAGTTGACAATGCCATTCACTAGTTATAATTGGACTGAACAAGCTCGCTCGTGATGAGACCCCTTGTCTTATAATTGTTTGCAATCATAAGCCATTACGCTGGTTTGTTTAGCAGTGTTGGTAATGTCAGCCTATTTTTCCCCTATGATCATAGTAAGCAGGCTCGTGATGAAACCTCTTTTCTTTTAAGTTTAAATATATTTGTGGATTATACTCTAGAAAAATAAAACTCTTTTAAATAGGGAGAATCATTAACTCCTTAAGAGTTTAGAATGACAATTTCAGAGTTAAAAGTGATCTGCTGTAAAGTGTTTTTACTTGATTAAAAATAACTTTTCTTGACTGATAATAGAATTTTGAAAGATATTAAAAATAAATTTCTCAGATTTTATGATACTTCGTCAACTTCTCTTGTTTTGTAATCTCTTCTTTAAGTATGTCTACCTTTATAATAAGAAAAACAAAGATTTTAAGAAAAATATAATAGTAAACTATTAACAATTTTTCCTATGTATGCCAACCATTGTTAGGTAACAAGAATGCCTTCCATATAAATCATGGCAAAGTCACCAAAATCAAAACTGAAAATCAAAGGAAAAGAATTTTCAAGCTAAAAGTGAGAAAATAAATTAGCAAACAAAAATAAAAATGAAGAAATTTAAAAGTGGAATGGGAAATCCAAGTTTTGAAATACAAACTCTAACAAGAATGCTTATACCAATATCTCAACAACATGAAGTAAAATAAAATAATCATGTAATTCCTTCTTATGTCGAGATCCAGAAAACTTATACCTTGCAGGGTTGTAAGTGTTTTAGGCTTTAGATAGCAGTGATCATAAAATTTAGCCACAATAATTTTTTTTTTGTCTGATGTCAATCTTCTTGTTTCAAAGGATTATCTTAATAATTTTCTAATAAAAGGAATGCTTTAAAGAAACAGATTAAAGGTTCAGAAACTTCCTAGTGTAGCTGTTTCAACGAAGACTATCGCTGCTTCTTGAAAATAAAACCAGGAAAAGAGCATATGACTTCTAAAATACGATTTGGCAGATGATTGAAAGCTTTTATGAAGAGCTGCAAAACAGATTTTTTATATCAACATAATTTAAAAACAAAAATGAAACTAAAGTAATGAAATGGAAATTAATGAAAGTGGGTATATGAATCTTACCATTGGTTAATTGCATTTGATCTTACCTGAAGGTATCAATTTCTCCAATATTAGCTGACTTCTTCTTTTAGTTAACATTAAAAATATGAAGAAGACAAACTAATCAAAATCCTATAACCTAAAATCATTTTTTTATTTTATTTAAACTAAAACAAGCAGTAAAATGTAAAAAATGAAATGCTTTGTGTTCAAGGGAGTTGAAATTAAAACAAATGCATAAAAAATGAGATTCAAAATTTGCAGTAATGAATATTCTCAAAATATTATAAGTTTATACAAATTCCATGATTTTATAAATTGTTCAGAATTAAGACCAAATTTGAGATAATGAAATTTAAAATAGAGAGGTCTTGAATTTCATATTTAATTATGGAATTATTTAAAATTGAAATATATGCGAAATTAAAATGATTTGAATATGTTGCAAATTTGTCATCAATTGCTTTAGTATCATAGCGGTTACCCAAGATTTCTTTAAATTAACACAATGCCTTATCGGATGATGCGTATTGCATGTAGAGGCATTCATTGAAATTTATTGCATCGGGGATTGTAGTAGCAAATTGCCGATATGAGATCATGCGAAAAGAATATGTGCGATGAGATCGAGCGATCATATCATTGAAGAAATGTTATATTTAGGATCGGGGATAGTCATGTTGAAAATTGCACATCGCACACCACATCTCGCGATTTGTATTTTGTACATTTCACATTGCACATCGCAGATTTGGAATAATGGTATGTCCATGAATAAAAATGCGATGAAGTGATTGCGATATCGGAAATGCGATGGATGATGTGGCTTTCGGCATGAACATCAAAAATGCGATGAGTGATATCGATATCAGCATATCGGAATATTGGAAAATAGTCATGTTGGAAATGCCAATATGATTCTTGCGATAGCAGCGATGCAATGGTTATAATAATCGGTGATGAGCGAAGAGCGATAAGCGATGAGCACTCGACGATTAATGAAAAACGATAAGCGATGAGCAATCGACGATTAATGAAAATCAATAGCGATGAGAAATCGGTGATGAGTTATTGCATCACAATTTTTAAAATGAGTGCACAAGGATGTATTCAGTATTCCTCCCGATTTGCGATTGCGATTGGACTTATCGCATTGGAGGTCTTTCAAAGTTAACCCTTGACTAATTAAATTTAATAATTTGCGATTGTGATTTGAACTTTATCACATCAGATTTTTTTCAAATGAATATATTAGAATGTGATTTCCCCGATTTGTGATTTCCTGATTGGGTTCATCGCATTGGAACTTTTCAAATGGAAAGATCAACCTTATGTTTAATGCAGTTTTGCAATTCGATCTATCGCATCGGAACTTTTGCAATGAAAAAAAAACTTTTGAATTCATCCCGATGCGATATGTGATTTTGCGTTTGATTGCATTGGAGATTTGAAAAATGAATATGTTAAACTTTTTCTTTCATAATTTTGTGAAATGTGATGAATGATGCGGTTCTCGACGATCAGAAAAGTTAAGTGCATGATGTAACAATATGATACGTCTATATGCGATGGAATAAGCCGATAAATCTATTATGAAAGTTTAATATCGCATTGGGTCCAAGAAATCGTTGCTTTTAAAATTATGACCCTACCACTATTGCGATTGAACGAACGCGATATTTCTTATGAACTTACATTGAATTTCATATCGAGTCCAAAATCACAATATTAATAAAGTTATTCTAATGGAAAATGAACGAAAAAAAAGGGAGATGTATGAATTTTTCAATGTTGGGGATATGAAATGTTCCGATATGAATGTTCCGATAGTGTTTTCAATGTCTCTTGGGTTTTCTAAATAAATGAAAGCAAAGTTAAAGAATGCTCAAATTCTAATGAATCACAAATAAAATTTCCCTGAACCTGTTGCAAATTTGAAATGTGTTTGCTGCTTACTTCAAGTTTTAAAAACAAATGAAAACCTGCAAATAAAACAAAACAAGAATAAAAAATAAACTAAGGAAAATAGAAACTATTAATAGATGAAAATGAACTTGTAAATGTGTAGCTAGAAAAAAATTTACAGTAATTTTTACCTTTTTTGAAGCTTCAAGTTCTCCCAATTTTTCTATAAGTTCAACATCATTTTCTTATTTTAATCTAAAATGCTAAGTAATGATTGCATCATTTCCAAAATTACATCGGAAGACTAGAGTAGTAAAAATGTGTTCTTAGAATTACTTGTGAATAAAAAAATTGTCAAGTGATAGAAAATTCTTCGAATTTCTTCATGTATGATCAATGTTATAAATTTTGAAAAACAAGAAAGTTGAAGGCTTGAAAAATAAGTATGATAAAATAATTCAAGAGTTTTTCAAATGATCTAGGCTGCTTCTCTATGATTGAAATCGATACCAAAAATAAATTGGATTAATTACTTGTTTTATTGAAAATCTGAAATAATGAAATAAATGCAAACGGAAAAGAAAATTAATATATTCATATTTCTAACTTAATGAAGGAAACATGACTATGTATAGTTATATTTCCAATGAAGCCATGTAAGCATCTTAATTCTTGCATGTATGTACATGTCAAACATTAGTAAAAATGCAAATATAATTAAACTAAGAAAGCTAAATCTAAAAGCAGAATGTATCTTTATTATTAGTAGATTATTCATCATTACCTTCTCTTGAAATGCCCTTTTCAACTGAATTTCAATTGGATCATAGAAATCTGGATGGATTTCCATTATTGAGTGGGAAAGGTTTAAAAAAGAATATGGCAGGCCATGTTGTAGAAATGATCTTTCAGCAACAATGGCCTGTGTGATTTTGTTAGTGTTATGATTAAGTGCTAAATTATTAACGATCTTCCGTGAAGGAAATATTTCCAAATTTCTTTCAAACTGATCAATGAAAAATGGATGGGAGTCTGGTAAATCCAACAGAAGATTATTAATTGAATTAGATTGTTGGTCATATTGTGAAAATACACTCACTTGTTGGTACTGCTTTTGAGAAGAAAGAAATGATTGATAAGGAATGAACATCAATTGAAATTGAAAGTTTAATAATTTTTGATGTTCACTATTATAAATTGAATCTTCATTTATCCATTGAGGCAATGCATCAATTAAGTATTCAATATTGAGTTGCCCAATATGCCAACATAAAGTATCTAAATTTTAACACTAAAAATAGAAAATAAATCAGAAGTTAAAAATAAATGTTGAAATAATAACAAAATTGAATCATAGTTTACACTAGTGTTACAATTATTGTTACAACACAATTGAGACTGATTTAAAGCAATTTCATCTTCACAAGAATTGGGTAGAATAATGTGATTGTTGATACCCATTTGTGAATTAGAAAGAAGAGTATGACTCTGAATAGGAATGCGATCTTGATCATCATATAAATCATAGATTGGAATGGTTTGCTGAATGCTGAAATCATAAGTACGATTATTTGTTTGAAAATGAGAATTATTTCGAACAATTTCTGAATTATATTGTTTTTCATTTTCACATGTGATTAGACTTTGATCATGAGGATTCAATTATAAAGAAGACACATCAATATCCTCAATGTCAAAGTAGTTATCATAAATGACTTCAAGATATTCATTAGAATTCTCTTCGATTTTATTCAATGAATTGAGAAAAGAAGTAATATTTAGCTCATGTTCATTAATGCCAAAAGAATGACCATTAATTAATTTTCTATCCTGATAAAAACTAATTGGAAATTCATTTATATTAGCCTCTCCGTTTTCTGAAATATCTTTAATGTGAAGAGAGGTTAAATTTCTATTAGAAAAATTATCAGGATAAAGAGAAAAATAAGAATCAGAAATAATGAATTCAAAATTTTCTCTATTAGAGAAATATCATGCGTTCTGTTCACTATAAATTTCAGATTCTAGATCATTCCTTTATATACTCATGCTTTCTTGAAGAAGACTGCTTTACTGCTCTGTTTTCAGCATTTGTTCATCATGAAAAAATTCAGAAATTTGTACAGCAGTTTGCATTTTATTATTCACTTTGATTGCTGCTTGCACGTGTTGATTTGTGATTTGATTTTCTGAATTTAATGTAGAGTAATTTTCAGATTTCAAGGCAGCTCTTTCTCCAAAATTGCTGCTATTGTCTTCTTGTATTTGGATAGAAATATTTTCCAAGCTTTGTGAGACCACTTCATCATAATTTATTTGCACATTCATATTGGAATTATCATTTATGTTGGAAAGGGGTGGGACAAAGCTTGAACTAATTTGACATGGATTGGGAATGGGAGGAAGAGATAAAATATATTTAAACCAATCTAATGATTCTTCTTCCGTAGGTTTATCTTCAACTATAAATCTTAAACAATTCAAATGAAATTGAATATTAAAATCTCTAACAAACTCATTTTCAAATCTCCGTAGATATTCAATTTCATCGCATACCTTTTCATAATCGTATCCGTCAAATTTAAAAATGAAAAGTGTAACAAATTGATCCCAACTATGAATTGAGGCAACCAGAAGAGTTCTACACTAGTTTCTAGCTTTTGCTGCAAATGTGAGAGTAAAAATTCTGCATAGAATGTCTTCATCAATTCCTTTAAAATCATAATTTGAAACAATTTGAATAAATTGAAAGACATGATTAAAAGCAGAAGAATTTTTCTTACCATTAAAATTTACCTGAGACAAGAGTCTTACCACTTCGGGTGGAGTATTGGAAGATGCACGTCCATGGATACAACTCCAAATTGGAAGTTTTAAATGAGCCATTGTAATAAAAATGAAATGTTATAATTCAAAGACTCCAAAGTAAAACAAGTCTCATGCCCTCCTTCTAGCGCCAAAAATGTTGAAGCCTCGAAAATCGCTGCAACAACATTGGGGAATAACCACCTGGTCTGGACCTTAATACAACACCTTTTCCGTTTATGATAGTGGCTCCGACTGGTTTGACTAGGTCCAGTTACCTTTTCCCTATCGCTATTGGTTTAAAATGTATCTTTAACTACCAATAGACAGAGATATTAGATCACTTATTCTTGCTGATCGGGCAAGAGAATGACCCTTAAACTAATTTGGGTTCAACCAAACCACAACTAAGATTTTGCCTCTTTGAGAAGAGGAGTTAAAAGAATGTAGAGATTAATCTAAATGCAAATTTATTCTATAATGCAAGAAAAAGAAATTAATCTAAATCCCATCTTAATTAAGTGATATAAATCTAATGCAACTAAGAGCAAGATAATTAAATAATGAGAATTTAAATATGTCTGGCTTTTAATTAATATCAAGTTAACGAAGAAATTCAATTAGCATGACATTTGTGAATACCAAAATAAATCTTATTGAGACCATTTAACTGAAATAATAAGTCAACAACACTCTGGAAGAAATTCACAAAAATGATATTGATTGTCAAATCAGTCAAGCCAATAATTAAACAATAACATGTGGAAGAAATTCTCAACACATTACTATTTAATAAATCAGTTTTATAAGATAGATTTCTGAGTAAATAGATACTCAGAAATCAAAGTTAATCCATAAGAACAGTGATACATAACAATATTGAGACAATTTATCCATATCAACAGAAATACATAAACATGAATAAAATGAAACAACAATTTTATTATCATAAAATTGAAATTGGTATTTGATACAGAAATGCTAAAAATACCATTTAATTGAATCCGCTTCTCCGATCCTAGTCTCTAACAGTCCTTTACATCACTTGAATTTCTGCTTTCAAAACTAGAGCTACAAAAATGCAAACTCTGCCCATCATACATAATTCAAGATATATAGAAAAAAACCTCAATAATTTTCAGATTTGAAAATTTCTCTCCTCCCTTCTACAACTCTAAATTCCTATAACAAAAATTCTTTTAGAAGTTCAGAATTGCAGAGGAGAGCAACCCTTTTTTACATTTTGCAATCTGCAAATTATAATATTTCCAAAAGAATTTTGAGAGGAGAGTTTGTTGAAGAAAAATCTACCCAATCCAATTTTAATTGCTCAAAAATTCTAATATTTAATTGTTGGAGTCTTCTCATTGATTGAGAGCTTTTTCTTCTCATCTCTTCAACTGTTTTCCTACAAAAACAAATCAAAAACAAAATTAAAATGCAAAAATAAAATCAAAATGTCAAATCTATAAATTAAAATAGATCCAATTAAAACTTAATTAAATAAATAAAAAAGGAAACATAAACTTTCTTTTGATTTATGTGCTGATCTAATTGGCCAATGAGAACATAGACGAATGGATTTTCACTCATAAGAAGTTGTGGCAAATTAAAATGCAAAAAAAAAACTCAGAAAACTAATTTTGTTTAAAAATTCGTAGCTTTATCTTTTGCTGAATTTTAGACCCAATAAATGATCAAATCTGGAAATAAAACCTCTTCAGGAATAATCTCCATCATTTTATCTTTCCAGTGAACTGTCCTGGGCCTCATTTGGCCAAGTAAAAATCCATTTATGAGCCTCTAAAGTTGATATATTAAAATTGTCAAAAATCTGGAATTTTTGTTGCTTGGGATAAAAAATCAAAATTCTAAATTAAATTCTAATCCTAAATTAGATTATGATATTTAATTAATTGCAATTATATTATTCATCTAATTTAGTTATAATCTAATTCTAAATTAACTTTTAATTATCTACTAATTAATTATAATTACATTATTAATTAATTATAAACTAATTATGTAATAAACTATTTATTAATTAATGTTAATCTAACTAATAATTATAATTAACTATTTATAAATAACTTAATCTAATTAATAATTAATTATAATTAAATTAAATTAATTACATTCTATTAATTAATTTAAAATTAATTATTTCAAATATTAAATATTAAATCTATTATTAAATTAAAACTAACCTAACATTAAACTAATATAAAACTAAAACTAACCTAACACTAATTAACGTATGAGAATACTAAGTTAAAATTAACCCAAAACTAATATATCACTAACTTACTATAACACTACACCTACTACTAACATTTAAACTAACCACTAACGTAAACTAAATATTACACTTAACTTAAAATAACACTTCCTAATACTAACGTTAATACTAACAAATATTAAACTAACACTACTTACCTCTTAGACTCACATTAATATTAACCACTAACGTATGCGAATAATAATGTGAACTCATCGCATTGCAAAAAACAAATGCAACTCATCGCATTGGAACAAATCAAACTAATCGCATCGGAACAAATGACTTCATCGCATCGAAATAAAGCAAATGAGTTATAACTCATCGCAACGGGAGATCGGGAAGGAGATTCATCGAGGTTTTAAAACTTCCGATGCGATGTAGTGTATTATCAAAGCCTTCGATGCGATGAGTTTGTTATTTAATTTTTTATCTTTAATATATATATTTTATATTAAATTTTAATTTAATTAATTAATTATATAATAATTAATTTAATTAATTTAAAATTTAACGTTAAAAATTAGTTTTTTTGTTTTGGTTTCATTTTAATGATCTAAAATGATGATTTGCCTATCTAAATTACAGCCACTTTGTCATTTTTGAATTTTTCGAGATTAGTAATTTATTTGAAAATTGGAATAAATGACTGAAATCCTGATACTTTATAATTTGACTGTATAAGTAAAAAAATGAAAAATGTTAGTAATAACTAACTACAGGTTAATATTTTATCTAAATGCATTATTGAACTAATTTAATTACAAAAATGAAATATTGTACATTTTAAGCATTTTTAAATCCATACGACATAAATGATTAGACTTCAAAGGAGTGTCATTTACAAACCAGTTGACCAAATGCGGTGAAACAAGCATCAATGAAAAACTTATAAAAAATAGATTTCAACCAAGCAATCAAAACAAAAATCTAAAGAAGATGAAAAATCAGTAAAATCAAGAGGTAATTAACTTAATAAAAATCTTAAAAGGCACTTAGTCAAAATTTTATAGAAAGGGTCCACATTATTTAAAGTGAACAAGTTAAAAAATGAGGGGGTTGTTGTACCGTACAACAGAAACCTTTTAGATCTTTCAAGAAAATTAAAACATATAATCCTCAACCACCTGATATTATATCTCGCTAATCTGTTCAGGACAAGGACAAAGATGAAACAATATTATCTGCTCAAGAATCTCAAGATGAGGAACTTATTGAAGTACACAGATTATGGGATTTCATACTCCCTACTTCTGATAATGAATATGAGCACGAAGTCTTACCTGTTAGCACCAGAAGTAAAGGTCCTATTGATTCATCACAATCAATTCAGAAATAAAAACCCTCATCCCTTGCTGCTAAAGATAAATTTATGAGTAAAAAATATCCTTCCACATCTTCTCAATTAGTCCCATCTTCTTCATATTCTCCCTCTACATAAAATACCTTGGTAGTATTTGGCACTATTGAATACAATATAGTCAAAGATATGAAGAAAATCAAAGCAAACATCTCCCTACATGATGTAGCTAAATTGAAACATCAACAAAATTTTCTACTAAAAGAATTGAATGCAGTCCCTACTTCACCTCTACCTGCTCCTGTTACATCCAAAGCCTCTAAAGGAGTTGGTAAACCTCCTAATGATACATCAAGAAAGATTTATTCCTCAGATGCCATTTCAATTGGAGATAGATCCAATTCACATACTCCTCCTTTCCTTCTGACTTTTGAAGTTTTCAATAAAAATGTGCACAATTTTCTAGTAGACTTTGGGGCTTATTCAAATATAATGCCATATCCTGTTTGTCTGAAGTTAAACATCTCACCCAAATTTTTTTTTTTTTCACATTGTTGAACTTGATAGAACCAAAATTAATCTTTTAGGAGAAATGAATTTGCCATCATTAGACTTGCTTCTAATTCAAAAGTCCATCAGGTAATTGACATACTAGTTGTTGATATCCCTGACTTTTATGGTTTGATTCTTAGTAGAGTTTGGCATGAAAATATTGTTACCCGGATAAATCCCTCTTGCGGACAAGAGTGATCTCTCAGTATTATAATGAATAACTAGAAAAAAACATACATAAGAGTGTCTCTTTCCCTAAGATTTTAGCATTCAGATTATCAAAACTAGAAAATATAGGATGATGCTCTTACCTTTCAATCGAAATGACTGTTGAATATCCCACACTTTGTTTCGATGCAACTCCTCAATGATTAGAAGAAACCTGGAAAAACAAACATACACGAGATCAAAAGAACTTGCAACATAATAATAATCCAGAAACCAGCTTAACCTAATGATCAGGGAGATTAGGAAATAAAACTTCTTTAGTGAATTTATGAATTTTAACCATCACAATTCCAAGAATGCAATACAATGAGAAAAGTATCCAAATGTATTATTTAGGAATAGAAGGGAAATATTACAATCGAGCCTTGATGTCGTACATGTTCCTCCCGTATGCCTCCAATATTCCTCCTTGGTTAACACACTATCCACTCTAAAATGACCAGCATAAGATTACTATATGTGAACCCCCTTAAATTTGAAGCTTCGACTCAATTTATAGGAGAGACTAACGAGGTTTCAGATCCACCAAATAGGAGTGAGATCCACAAGTGAGGGGATGAGGATCCCATGAATAAGGGAATTAGTTCCATGATTGGAGGGATTTGGCTTGAACTTATATGACTTAGAGGATTTTTAGTTGGAGAATATGTGCCCAACTATGCTTCTAGATGTTTCTTTTTTGTTTTACTTTTTGTGAAGTAAGGTGCGTAGGTTTTAATGGAAAATAAAGCACAAATTTTTGCAAGGAACCTTTGTAATATATGCGCATGTGCTAGAAGTGGTGGCGAAAGTGTGCAAGTCACTTTTAAGAGTCATTTTCCAATTTTTAGAACTTGGTCAAGGAATATGAATGTTCGACTTTTTAGGGAGATGAGTATGCATGGTGATAGAACCATATTGAATGTTAAATGTCATGGTGAAAAAATAATATGTAACAAATTCCCCCCTAAAGTGCAAAGTTTGAGAAATATTTTAAAAGAGTGAAGTGCTTTATCACACCAAGGATTAGATCAGAGACATCAATTGGAAACCTACAATGAAAATTCAATGCAATATATAATCATCACTGATGGAGGCCCTATTGTGTGATAAACGCCTCAGTTTTTCGTATGGCTGAGAAGCCAAATTTTTATGATCGAGGACTTCCCCTATGCAAGGATGGATTACAAGGGTGACCTTGATATGTCACTCCCTCTTTGGGAATAGTGGGATGACTTAGGTAAAAAGTCTCATTTTTAATTTTTGTGTTTTATAGATTTGTTTATTTTATTTTTTAAATCATCCAATACTAATAATTAAAGGTTAATGCAAATGTGGGTCCTGCACAACCAGTAGTACTTTGTTGGTTTGACAGACGAGGAGTACAAGCTATAGCAATAATGCCATCACAAAATGATGCAACTGAGGTCTTAATAGAGTTGGAACAAAACCCAGAGAGGCTTATGATAGACATTCCAAAGACTATGACTAACGATTTTCCTCTTTGATACCTGAGGCATGTGACTAGTGTTCCTGGTCCATTCAGATGGTATCGACGCTGAGTAGCGCATGCTATAGTATGATATTATGATAATCATCATTGATAGCTTATGGTTGTTCTAGAATACATTTTTTTGTATCAGTATATTTGGATCATAAGGTGTTTGAGACCTATATTCTCGGATGATGTATATTTTTTGGCACACTTGACAGACTACTATTTTGACCTAATGAAGATTGCTAATTTTTGATATTTGAGTATCTTGTTCAATATGGATTTAAATATTGTTTTGATTTATGTTCAATGTTGCATATGTCTATTTAACACTTGATTAGACAATGCATAAGCTAAAGTATTAAAATTTCTTGAAATTTGTTGATATCCAAGGTAATCAAACTGTCTTTCCAAGATACGAATTCTCAAAAACATTCTTAACAATGATGGATTTATAACTGCATAGACACCATTTAAATGTAATAAAATGAGTTGTGAATATAACATAACAATCAAACGCCGAATTCCAAATGAAATGGAATCAAATAATAGCTCAATTTCTACGCTATAGTCTGCAATATTGTTCGTTGTTTGACCAAGGAAAATCCCATGAATAGAAACTAACTCATAAGTGGGTGAATAGATAACCCATGAAACGAAGATAGGTTTCGTGTACTATGACAGGTGCCCTCAACAAATCAAATGTAAGTATGAGGGAATGTTGATATTTTCAATATCAAAAGTAATCATGATAAGCGGAAAAAGTAGCAGAAACTCACAACGAAAAATAACTAATCTAAGGCACACTTTCCTAAAAATGTAACTAATGTACAATGAAGATCTACACAAGATAAATCATGCATAATATCTATTCAGATAAAGACCATTTCTGGGTTTATCTAAAGAGACGTTTTGATAATCAACTAATTCATAGGCCCCTTTTGCAAGCACACACTTAACAATGCAAGGGCCATGCCACATTGGTTAGAACTTACCAACGCCTATAATTTCGTGAGCTTGATCGTATACTAAGACTAGATCGCCTTTTGGATAGACACAAGGGTTAATGATTTGATCGTTTTGTGCCTTAACATGATTTTTATGAGCCTCAGCAGCTAATGCAATGGTGTAGTGAGTCTCATATAACAATGCTAAGTAATAGAAATGTTCTTCCTCTTTAGAGGTAGCTGGTAATAAATCGGTGGCTAGTTTTAGTGACGAAATTTCACATTCAATGGGTAGAAAAAATTCCAAACTGTAAACGAGCTGAAAAGGAGTAAAATCTGTAGATTTTTTTTGCTGAGGTATCATATGACCATAACGCTGAGAAAAGAATTGTGTGCCAGCTATTTTTATGAATTTTGAAAATCCGCTTGATCATATTCATTAAAACTTTGTTTAAAAATTCGACTTGGCCATTGGCCTGTCGATAATAAGGTGTGGAATTATCATGGCGTAGTCTGAGCTAAGTGAAAATTTCAGTCATCATAATGTTTCAAAAGTGGCTACCATGATCCATAACGATGGCTTGAGAGACACTGAACCTAGCAATCACATGATAAAATATGGAAATAGTTGCAGTTTCACCGTCAACCTTAAATGTAGGCATCGCCTCAGCCCATTTGGTAAAATAATATAAAACTATAATAATATATCCATGCCCCTTGGTCGAGTGAGGGTTACATGTAACAAAATCGATGCCCCATTTTTGAAATGGACTGACAACTATGATTAGGTGAAGAGGAGAGGGAGGTGCATGGATCTTTCGATACAAAATTTGACAATTGTAACATTTTCTAACTGCTAGGATACAATATTTGAAAAGTAACGGCCAAAAATAGCCAATGCACAATATGTTTTGGACAGTGGAAAACCCAGACATATGAACACCACATTCTCTAGAATGATAGTCATTTAAAACTGTCCCAGTTTCTTCATGAGTTAAACATCGTCGAAAGATAGAATCAACATCGCGATAGTAAAAGGTATCGCCAATAATGTCATATTTTTGGGACTGGTACCAAATCCTATGTTGATCAGATCGTGAAAGTTCAAGCCGAAAAGTTTGGGTTTGAAGATATATAATTATATATCCATACCAAGGATCCAAAGAGCAGATCAAAAAAAGGGATGCATCGGGAAGATGATCTTCTCCCATGGTTTCAGATTAAGTGTAGGGAAAGTCACACATAAGATCAAAAAACACTGTTGATTTCTTAGATTTGGATTTTTCAAATTCCAAATCGAACTCTTGTAGGATAAATATCCACTTTGAGTATTCCCCCCTAGCAATTGTTTAGTCAAAATATACATCATAGGTTTGCAATCAGAGATCATTATAGTTTTGCGTAACAATATGTAGTGACGAAATCGTTGGAAATATTGCACATTTTCCAAGGCCAATTCATCCACATGTGAATACTTGATTTCGGTCGGCGTAAGGTTCTGAATTAAATAATAAATTAGATTTTCATTGTTGGACTCATCCTCTTGAACTAAAACCATCCCAATGGTGGAATTAGACACAACTGAATACCAAAATTAATCTCGATGATAATCATGTGGATGAAACAACGGTGCATGGGTCAACACGTGTTTAAGTGCATTGAAACATTTTTCAGCAAGCTTGTCCTAAACAAAGGGAACATCTCATTTTAATAATCAAGTAAAACCTTTAGTTAAATCCGCATAGTTAGGGATAATATTACGTAAAAATTGCTTTCCCTTGCAAACTTTAGAGTTGGCGAAGAGTAGGAGGAGGTAAACTGAAAATAGCCTCAAGCTTTAGAGGGTCGACATGAATGCCTTTCTTAGAAACAATGAAACTCAACAATCGTCTTGTTTGTACACAAAAAACACATTTTTGTGTATTCAAGTAGATATTGTAATTCCTACATTGCATAAAAATGGCACGTAAATATGTAGGATGATCTTTACGGCACATATAATGAGTAGGTAAGTCGTCCAAGTAGGGTAGCACAATATGTTTGATGTTGTGAAACACATAAGACATGGCCCTTTGAAAAGTGGCACCAATGTTCTTCAATCCACAAGGTAATTTACAATATGAAAATGTGCCCCATGGACATATAAACACAGTTTTGGGCTGATCGACATGGAGTATGTTTATTTGATTGTAACTAGAGAATCCATCCATGAATGAATATATTTCGTTCCCATCACAATATTCAAAAATTTGGTATATGTAAGGGGTGGGATAATTTTCTTTGCGACAAGCTTTATTAATATCACTATAATCAACACATACTCTTATAGTTCCTTGTTCCTTGGTCACCGAAACTATGTTAGATACCTAATCCATCAATGGTAGAGGATAAATAAAACCCGTGCAAAGTAGTTTCTCACCCTAAACTTTGATAACATTGGATTTTCACAGATTTATTGGACGTAATCTCTGTGTAATAGGTTTATAATTTGGGTATGTATTAATTTCGTGAACTACAATTCTAGGATCAATTCCTGGAATTTCTTCGTAAGACCAGGAAAAGATGTTGCGAAATTCCTGAAATGGGGCTTTGTACATGTTAATTTTGACAATTGAGCATGAATCACCTATATGAATGTTCTCAGGTATTCCTAGTTTGATTGATATGTCAATTGGAATTGTTGCCGAAATGTTTCCTAAATTTGTCTCAGAATTCGATTGAAGGATTGACATTAGATTTTGAGGTTCATTAAGATATTCAGTCGACAATATTGTTGAAAATTCATTTTCAACTCTATCGAGGTTTGGTAGAAAAGACGAGCAATGGTGAAGATCGTCCCAAGGTAATTCGTCCAATGACAAAATTTCCTAAATATTTTCATCACTTGAAAATATGTGTTGAAAAGGATCAGAAAAAGATGTTGTGGTTAAACTTAGTAGAGAAGAAGACTCATCACTAATCACATTTACTTGATCAGTATTAGTTGATGAAGTGTCAGAAAGTGATTGAACTGCCACATATGCCAATTTGTATGGACTCAAAGGCATTTAATTTCCATAGTAGTCTGACTCAGATTCTAAAGGCGCAATCCATGGGTCATCAAATGGTATCGTGCTTGATGTAATCATATTTAAATTGGTAATAGTATGAGGCACATTAGGAGGAGGTATGGAGAAAGTTCTCATAAGAGAAAAATCCTTAAGTAGACCTACTCCAACATCTTTGTAAGGGATAACTGACTTTCCGACATATGGAATACTACCTGTAGAGGTAGGATTTGAAGTGTAGTAATGAAACTAATCAATTTTGACAATATTTCCTTTATGAGGAAACACTATTAAATTAAAGACCGATGAGACTAAAAATGTCATGGCATAAGACCAAGTCGAACCAAAAAAAAGTTTGTAGTCAAGAGGGGAATCAACGACTTCCACCTCAAGCGTAACAAATTTTCCTTCTACCTCTATGGGTAAATCCTAGAGAATTCCAAATGGATGAAAACCTCTTCCATCAAAGGATTTCAGAATCGTAGGTGATTGATTAATTTTGGGAGAACCAAGTGTTTTCCAACAATCTAAATAAATTTTGCACGTAGATGCTCCCTCATCAATTACCGTGCGAAAAAATCGCTTGGATTTGATTAAAACAGGTATTTGAAAATCCATCTGGTGCGGAAGTTTAGGTACAAATCTCTCGAGATAAAAAATGATGAGATTAGAGTCTTGAGGGTCAATCCCTCAAATATCTGACAATAGTAGCTTCCTATGGTCTAGAAAAGATTGCAGCACTTCAAGGGTCAACATTGTTGAAGGTGACATCGTCAGATATTCAACAATATTGTAATTCTGAGCGGCTCTCACATGTGGGTTGAAATATGATTTTCGAAGTAAACCTTTGGTAGGCATTTTATTTACTAAATAAAGATTAATTTTCTCGACTTGTAATGTTTTGGAAATAGGAGGAGTCCATGCCGGAGGTTGACTGTATGATCTGACTTCATTTCCAGTTACAGGACTCTTAGATCCATAATCTTGAGATTGGGTTGCAACCATGACCTAGGAGGAAATTATCAGGATATCCGTCGATGAATTGGAAGAAGATCCATTGTGGGAAATCATTTTGCTAGCTTGCGAAGGAAAATGATCCTTAAGAATAGTGGGCGTGGGTGAAGCTTTGACAAATTTAGATACCTCATCCCGATGAGGGCACTCTTTTCGGTAGTGATCCTCGTCATAGATAAGACAAGGATAATGAGGTTTCCTCTTTTTTTTTCTTCAGATGGTTCAGTTTTATCTTCCTTCAATTTTGGAGAATTATTTTGTTTGTTTTTACCCTTCCCTTTCTTTTTTACTCCTGTGAGATTTAGTCTTGGCAGTAGACGAATCTACGTCATGGATTTTGACAGAAGTTTCTAGAGAAGCATTAGGGGAATTTTGAGGTCTATAATGGGCCTCCTAAGAAAAACATACAACCAAAATAAAATTTATAAGAACCAATAGGATTCAAGATGATGATGTTAGCCATGGGGCATGATTCACCATTTTTGGAGTAAAAAAGTAAAAAGATTAAAAAATAATAAAATAATAAAACTACTTTTTCAACTCATATTTTCAACTTATCTCCCTAAGGTTTTACTCAAATTTCAATCGGGAGTACTCGTTGTATGAAAAAATTAATTCCTCATCCAAGGAGTACCCATGTTGCATACTTTTGATGGACCCTGCTACAAGAAAAATGATAAATACATGAAAAAAACGTGATTGCAATCACGTTTTTCATGTATTTATCATTTTTCGTATAATAAGGTCCATCAAAAGTATGCAACATGGGTACTCCTTGGATGAGGAATCAAATTCTGCATCTAACGAGTGTTTCTGCTCAAAATTTGAGTAAACCCATAGTGAGATAAAATAAAAATACAAGTTGAAAAAAATAGTTTTTCATTTTTCCCTCTAAAATTTGATGATGTAATCTAATATTATTTTATTATTTCCACTATTATTTTATAATTTCCTTAGGAGGTCCGTTTAAACCTCAAAATTCCCCTAATGATTCTCCTTTAGGTGAATCAGGTAAAGTCCCAAAGATTGACTTGCTTGCATAGCTATTATGCCAGGTAAAGTCCCAAAGATTGACTTGCTTGCATAGCTCAAATGGATGGCCTTTAACAAACTGACCTTGAAGAGGTTGACCTACCAGGAGTTTTCCCTGAAGAGGTTTACCTGCAAAGGGTTTCCCCTAAAAAGGTTGACCTACAAAGGGTTTCCCTTGAACAGGTTGACCTATAATAGATTGACTTGCTTGCATAGCTATTATGCCAGGTTGTCCCAAAGATGCTTGAGGAATCGAATGGACTATAGGTCTGGTTTTATGGGTAATAGTCTGAGGGATAGCTTGTGTAATATTCAACATTGACATACGAAGGGTCGCATAAATAGAAATTGGGAAACTCTTGGGATGGGTGTACCTGGTTGTTAAACAGCTTTTTGCACATCAGATTGGATAGGAGTACTAGGAGTATTTAGACTAGCTTGATGACTACCTGGCACAGATTCCCTTAGGGTAATTTGAAGTTTAACCTGAATAGGTTGTTAAACTTGGGAGTAACCAAATTGTCCAAGTGGCTGAACATGTTGATTATAAGGCATTTGCGGTGTCAGTTGCAAAGGATGTTGAGTAAACAGGGGATTCCAATAGTGTTCATCCCTCGATAAGGAGTTCCCATTGAGGGTTGTGATGCATAAGGTTGAACATAACCAATTTGAGGCATTGGACCATAACTTTGATAATTAATAGGAATAATCTGCCCTACAACCATAGGAGAAGTTCCAGTGAAAGGTTGTCCTCCCGGAAGAGGTTGTTGTCCCCCAGGCGGAATATAACCACCTAATGAACTAGCTTGAGGGGTATTCCCGGAAAACATAAAATTATGGTATGTAGTCAAGGGTTGGGTGGTAGACTCAAATAAACTAGTTGTCACAGTAGAATCCTGAGAGGAAGGAGACACTCCTGAAAAAGTTCCAGAAAGTGATTGATACCCAACAAGAATAAAAGGAACACCACACAAAAAGCTTTATGGAGAAGATGAAAACATGGATGAATCAGTAGACATGCTTTCAGTAGCCATGTTAGATGTATTATACCTGGGTAAAGAGTAAAATGGAATTCAATGTCGTGGATTTCCGAACCAAAAAATGTAAAAAATTGATAAATTGAAGATACCAAGGATCTGGTCGAAAAGGAATGAAAGGAAAGTCTAAATGGCAGGTTGGTTCACTATATCATAAATCTAAAGATACTTAACGAGAGGGAATTTCAACTTCTTCTTCTTCGTCAGTGATTTCTTCAATGCTAATAAGGCTAGGAGGAAGATTCTTAGTGATGATAAGCTTTACTCGAGGTGAACGAGGACGACCAGGAGTAAGGGATACAACATTCGAAGGTGACTCAAATGAAGTGGAATTAGACTCATTTTTAGATATTTCTAATTCAGTAAGCTGCGTATCTAAGAACTCACCAGTGGTAGATTCAACTTTGACTACTTCATAAATTTCTGGTGGATTTTCCTCAAAGTCTATTCCAAATGTTTGAGGTATATTAACTTCGAAATAAGGATGTATTACAATAGATGATTCTTCTTGTTCAGAAGACTCAACTCCTGATGATTGAACCCTTTTAGTTTTGATTTTTTCCAATTGGGTAGGTGTATATTCAAGGCGTTTCCCCTGCATTCTATGTGAATGTCTCGATAATTCAGCCATGATTAATTTATTTAACACACAAAATAAAAAAAATTCAATAAATCACACCTAAGGCCTTTAAAATTAACCAAGAAAATGAATACATGCTACAAAATATAGGAAGAAATCCACACACAAGCAGTATGTTTCCATAATAAAATCATCAGTTGGTGATGAAATCCAACCTAATAGAGATCAATGTGGAACACCAGTGGTTAGAACAATAACCCTGACATCCTACTTAATGAAAGAGTCTGATGCAAGTAACTCCATTATGCCATCTCAAAGAGAAGGATACCCTCCGAAAAGTCCAAGTGAGTCTAGTCAACATTTGCTCCAGGTACAATGGGACCTTCCCTCCACCGACCCCTTGGGAAAAATCCTAATATTAGAGCCACTAAGGTTACCAAATGAGACAATTAAACCTGGGGGAACACTCTATGGCCCAATATACGCACAAGGACAAAGTATCAAAGCTCAATCCCCTTGAAATTTCCTTGACATGGTAAATACAAGGTTTACTAACAAGTGATCCCAGGCTCCTTGACAATGGCTAAGATGAGTTTTTCCGTTTCTAATACGTTCACATATTCTATATTTACCAATGAAGTAGGTACGATTACTCCATTGGGTCTGACATGACCTCGTGCTTGACTCTTTTAAGAAGAGATTCCCAGAGAAAAAATTCAGCAATTGGGTTTCTCCCTACCGCAAGATACTATTTATTTATTTAACTGCTTTGGAAATTTAACTACTCCTTATTCCAAAGCACTAAGCCTGATCTAGATTGGTGGAATGAGCGCTATAAAATGTAAAAATATCTAGATTTATTTTAATTAGCGCTGTATTAATTTGGCTGTTGTTTACACATAGAGGTATGGAAATGAAACTTAATGATGTTGTGACTGACTCAAAAATACTCTAAATGCATTCAACAATGAACATGCAATTCTTCATTTTAATGAATTCTTATTTATGGTAGAGTAAGAGGTTTTTTGAACTTAAAAATTGCAAATTCCCTAAAAAATCCAAAAAAATTCCTTTTGTATTAAGAAATCAATTTCATTTTGAAGCATGACCAATAACATGTTTTATGAAAAATTTCGTTGATTTCAAGCCAAATAATACGATTTTGCAAACAATTTTCCAATTCTTCAAAATCAAAGAAAATCTACAAAAACCCTACAAATTATAAAAACTTTTTTCAAAACAAAATATATTAACTAATGATCTAACCAATGATACCTATGAATGTAATTTCATGACTACTTCTAGCTAAAAGCAAAACAAATCATTTTTTCACTCTAACAAATAGAAGCAATTTTAAAAAATACTACTTTTCTGGGACAAATCTTACTTCAGTTATCTAGAAGTCTTTCTTTGCAAATGAGAAAAAAAAATCACTCAAACAAGTGGGACTAACAAGAAACCTGGTAGCTCCAGAGGGAAATTACAAAAAAACAATGATCTAGGTAGTCAATATATCTTTCAAAATAGAGCAACTCAGCAAAATCAGGCAAACCCTACTTGAAAAATGAAAAAGGGATAATTTCTCAAAAAATACACTAAGGTAATTAAAATAAGTTCACAAACAAACTCTGAGGGTTGATACAAGTATGGTTGAACATTCATAAATTAGACATCAAACTATGACAAGGAGATAATTCATTTTTTCAAAAATTTCCAGGGGGTGCGCAGGTAACCAATGTAATCCTGTGCACATGAGCACCATGTTAAACTGAGACTATACGCAAAGCTGCACTCTGTTTCTAAAACATAACCATGCATGATAGATAAATCTAAAAAATAAATAAAAACAAGGCGCTCAAAACCAGAGGATTTGATAATTCATTAACCCAACAACACTCAGACGTGATCAAACTAGAAAAATAGGAGAACTAAACCAAAGAGAATTGAGAGAACTAAAACGTTCCCAAATGGATCACCAATTTTTTACCCAGATAAATTCCTCTTACAGAAAAGACCTATATCCCTAATATTCTAATGAATAACTAGAAACAAACATACATAAGAATATCTCTTTCCGTAATCTATTAGCATTCAGATTATCAAAACTAGAAGAGAGAGGATGATGCTCTTATCTTTCAACCAGAATGCCTGTTGAAGATCCTGCACTTTGTTTTGATGCATCTCCTCAATGTTTAGAAGAAACTTGCAAACACAAACATACAAGAGATCAAAAACAACTGCAACATAATAATAATCCAAAAACCAGCTTAACCTAATGATGAAGGAGATTAGGAAATTTTTTTTCGTTTAATGAATTTATGAATTTTAACCATCACAATTCCAAGAACGCAATACAGTGAGAAAAATTATCCAAATGTATTATTTAGGAATAGAAGAGAAATATTACAACCGAGCCTTGATTTCGTACAATGTCCTCCCGTTTGCCTCCAATATTCCTCCTTGGTTAACAAGATCTTCACTCTAAAATGACGAGCATAATATTAATATATGTTAACCCCCTTAAATGTCAAGCTTCGGTTCAATTTATAGGAGAGACTGAGGAGGTTTCAGATCCACCAAATAGGAGTGAGATCCACAAGTGAGGGGATGAGGATCCCATGACCAAGGGAGTTATTTTCATGAGTGGAGGGATTTGGCTCGAACTGATACGACTCAGAGGCTTTTTAGTTGGATAATATGCGCCCAACTATGATTCTAGATGTTACTTTTATCTTTTACTTTTTGTTAAGTAAGGTGCGTAGGTTTTAATGGAAAACAGAGCACAAAGTTCTCCAGGGAACCTTTGTAAGACCTGCGCATGTGCTGGAATTGATGACGAAAAGTGTGCAAGTCACTTTTAAGAGTTTTTAAAGAATCATTTTCCAAAATTCAGAACTTGGTGAAGGAAAATGAATTTTTGACTTGCCAGGGAGTTTAGTATAGATGGTGATAGATCCATATTGACCATTAAATGTCACGGTGAAAAAATAACGTGTAACCCTCGTGAAAAAATAATTAGGAGAAAAGATGTAAAGTTGGTTCGCAACTCTACATGAATATGATATTGATATTAAACCAGCTAAAATTATCAGAGGAAAAGGTTTTTGCAGATTGTTTATTGGAGCTTCCAACATACCAGCTGATGAAGATTCAGGTAATAATGTATACATATATGAGGTAAGCCTAATTGACATTGAGTCGCTTTATGATGATTTAATCTTTTACTTAAAGAATGGATATGATCCCTTGAAATCAATTATAAAATAAAAAGAGCTTTGAGGTTAAAATCCAGTCGATATGAGATCATTAATGATATGTTATTAAAAAAAAATATGACTCTTTATTATTAAGATGCCTTGAAAAGTCTGAAACACAAAAGGTTTGGCAAGAACTCCATAATGGACCAGCTGGTAGACACTTTGGAGGAGATACCACTGCACACAAAATCCTGCATGCATGGTATTATTGGTTAACTCTATTCAAGGATACCCATCCATATGTACGAAAATGAAATACTTGTTAGACTGCAACAGGAAGACAAAAAATACCATCCTTACCTCTTCCACCGGTCAACATTGAACAACCCTTTTAACAATGGGGATTGGAAATTATAGGTGAGATTGTTCCTCACTCTTCTAAGCAACATAAATATATCATTACTGCTACAAAATACTTCACCAAGTGGGTGGAATAAATTCCACTGAAAGTAGCCAATTCCATTGCCATTATCGAATTCGTTGATCAATTCATTATTACCAGGTTTGGCTTACAAACTTCACTTATGTTCGAAAATGCATCTTATTTTTCAGGAAATAAGATGACTGAATTTTCTCTTAAGAGGGGATTGAAACTTAAATACTCTGCTAACTACTATCCCCAAGGTAATGGTTTGGTAGAATCAACCAATAAGAACCTCATAAGAATTATTGAAAGAATTGTTGATCAAAGCCAAAAGAATTGGCACAAATCTTTAACCTTTTCACTATGGGTTGATTGAATAACCTAGAAGGCCTCCATAGGTACTTCTCCCTTCAATTTGGTATATGGGAAATAGGTTATTATCCCATCAAATCTAGTCCTTCCTTCACTAGCCCTAGTTCAATTCATTGAAGAAACACCTTCCTCTTCTTTGTAACTAAGAATGCCTGAAGAACTTAAATTAGAAGAAGAAAGGGAAAAATCCAAGATTATACATGCTCACCATCAACAGGTAGTTAAATATTATTTTGATGCAAGTTCAGTTTCCAAAAAATCTTTTCAAGTGGAGATCCTATCCTTAAATGGGACAAGGCACATGAGGAAAAAGGTAAGCATACTAAATTCTAGAAATGCGGCTTAGATAATTTCAAATTGCTGAAAAGTTAGGTCCATCAACTTTCATACTGCAATATCTACAAGGAAAGAGAGAATCTCTTCTTGTTAAAGGCCTTATTCTGAAAAAAAAAATCTTTTCTTAGAAGAACATTTCTTCTATTGTAAAATATATTTGTATTCACATATTAATGTATGCAGAAAATAATGTTAAATAACATACTTCTAGCTTTTTGTAAACATCTCTAATCATTTTATGATTTTTCACTTTGAAAGTAGGACTTTTAAGAGAAATGATTACAAAATTTAAAAATTGGATAATTATCATGAAACTCTGAAATATGTTTCCATTGAAGTTGTAAATTATTTAACCTTAAACTTCCTAAAGTATTTTAATCTTATTATTAGTCAAGAAAGTTTTTCTTTAACAAAGTAAAGACTATTTTGTAACTCAGCATATTTAACACTAAATCGTTGTCCAAAACTCTTAAGGAGTCAATGATTCTCCCCATTCATTAATTATACTCTTTTTAAAGTGTAATTCAAAAATATATTTAACTTGAAAGATAGGAGGTATCATCATGAGCCTGCTTACCATGATCATAGGGAAATAATAGGCTGACATTACCACTATTGAATTTTAGATCAGGGTAATGGCTTATGATTATTTTAACCATAAGACAAGGGGTCTCATCATGAGCCAACTTGTTAAACTCAATTACAACCAGTGAATAGCATTGTCACTTGCTGACCACCAAACCAGGACAATGGATTTTTAAGAATAAATATATATATATATATATATATATATATATATATATATATATATATATTTTGAATTTATCTCTAATGATTTCAATAATAAATGGATGGGATACTAGATCATTGATTTTTAAAAGGTAACCCTGTCGAGGCTATGAATGCTGCTAGCAGCAGTGGCTCTACCTATGACAAAATGAATATATCAAAAGCTTAAGTTTCATAAGTCCCCTACTAAAGCAACACTCCATCCTTCTACAACAACAACATCTCCAACCAACTCAACATGACTGGAATACATCTCATCAGCAGCCACACGATCATCTCCACTAGGTCTATTCATAAGGATGTTTACATCTATGCCAACTAACAAGACCATCACCAAAAATATAACACCAAATGCTCATAACTCACACATATGACCAACAACACCAAGAGATTTTTGAAATCAATGCCAACACCCTCATTTCTAATATCTAATTCACTTTATTTTCTAATTACATCAAAATTCAAAAATAAATTTTTGAATAAAATTGACATCTAACTTTGGTCAAACCCAAAATTTGATAAGGATTGCACTCAAACTTATATTTTTGGGTCACATTAGTGTACCAAGCCTTAAAATATGTTGTAATAGATAGAAATTTTATTAAAATTAAGCCTTCATTTATGAATTTGGTACTATTATCTTCAAGTTAGATTTGATCCGATAAAAAAAAAAGTGAGCATGGTATGCAACTTAGTTGGATCCATCAGATGTTGTGCCAATGCTGATTTGGTCAGATTTATAATATTTTTCCTGAATGTTAGATTTCATGCAAGAATCATTTCTTGTATTTCACATTCAATATCCTGCTTAGGTGCCACCTCTCCATGGGCTTCAATGGAAAAAAACCCATGAAATTTCACTAGTATCTCCATCCTAATGTGATTTTGCTGATAGGTGTTCACAATTGTTGTCAAATCATGTTCAATATTTTCTTATTCTTGGATGGAAATTTTGATTGCAACCTTACCTCTTTCCTAACTTAGCTCATATTTTCTTGTATTAGTGAATCATGTTGTTCCATAATCCATGGATGCATCATATCAATGATAAAGAAAAGTGTCTTTGAGTTGCACACCTTTCCCTTTTAACTTCATTTTGAATTAAAATGAATATAACAACCATATTTGGATTTTACCAAGTTTTTGGTAAAATTTCTTCATCATGCCCTCCTTCCCATCGAGATATTATTTCCTTGTGAACAAATGGTAGAATTTTGACAGCTCTGGATAAATTTAACTATCAATTTAACACATGGTATTAGCATAGGTGGGCACCGATGCAATAGGACATTCCTCATATTGTTCCGCCATAGGGTCTTTCCTAGGTATTCTCTTGGTAGATTCCATATCTTTGGACAATGATATGATAAAATATTGCAAATAAACCAAGCTTGGAAGATAAAAAATATCCATTAGAATAAGTAACTTAGAAAGCTAAAAATAAATTGGGTGCAATGCAAAAAAGAAAAGTATTCTCAACCTTGGAGATGCTTTATGGAAAAATGCAAAAATTATGTTATCTGTTATGAAACCAGCGCCAAAAATAGAAGAAAAGAGAGATCAACGTCTTATAAAATAAGAATATGGGGATTATAGGGGTACAAAAATAACAATAAGGGGGCAACACTAACAACAATAAGGGACTACACTAGTAATATAGGGACCTAACATTCCCCTCTACTTCAAAAAAGTGTTGTCCTCAATGCTTGAGTAGCTCTATATGCTTCTGTATAAAATTATCATCCTCCCATATGGAATATTTAGTGGGTAAGTTCTTCCACTTGATGAGATAATCTGAAATTGTTCGATTTCATAGCTATCGAGTTCTTGTATCCATGGCTGCTTCAGGTTCCAATATGATTTTTACTTCCTCATAAAGTTATGGAAATATTGTTTGAACTTGAAGTTTTTCACCTATAACCTTCTTTAAGCATGAAACCTGGAAAACTGGGTGCACTCGAAAAGAAGCAGGAAGCTCCAATTTGTATGCCATAGTACCAATATTTTACAACACCTTGTAAGGACCATAGTATTTTGGCAATAATTTATTATCGTTCTTAGCTTACTTGAGGGAAATTTTTTTGTATGGTTATAGCCATAAAATACCCAGTATCCTACATCAAAAATTATCTCGTTGCGATGTTTATATTCCTGTTGTTTCATTCGATTTTGTGCCAAATTTAGGTTATCCTTTGAGAGTTGGAGAACTTGTTGTTGATGCTCGATGTGATATTCCACTGCCCGAACCTTAGAATTTTATCTTAAAGATGATGTGATGGACGGTGGATGATATCCATAAAGCGCCATAAATGGGGTCATTTTTGATACAGTATGGAAGGAAGTGTTATACCACCATTTAGCCAGAGGTAACCACTTGAACCATTATGTTTGTTTATCAGATACAAAACAACGAAGATATCCTTCCAAACATTTTTTCATTATCTCAGTTTTCCCATCATATTGAGGATGATAAGATGAGCTATGGGCTAGTTGAGTACCCAAACAAGAAAATAATTCCGTCCAAAAATTTCCAGTGAAAATGGGATCTCTATCGCTTACAATAATATTTGGGTTTCCATGTAGATTTTGAATTGTTTCCATAAAAGCAGTAGAAAATGTACATGCTTTAAATGGATGAAATAATGCAAAAAAGTGTGAATACTTGGTAAGTTTATCAACTACCACCATGATGCCACTCTTTCCTTCAGCTTAGGTAAACCTGTGATAAAATCCATTGAAACCTCCTCCCAACGTTGAATTGGAATGGGTAAAGGTTGTAGTAGAACTGGGGTCTTAATTGTCTCAACTTTATTTTGCTGGAAAACCTAACATTTTGCCACAAAATTTTGAATATCAAATTTAAGGCCATCCCAAAAAATTTCTTTCTTCACCCCGTTGTAAGTTTTTAAAAATCCTGAGTGTTCTCCTACAGGAGAGGTGTGCAATTCCAAAATAATCTTTTGTTTTAGTTGGGAATTCTTACAAATATATCAGCGATATTTTTACCATAAGGAATCATTTTTCCAACTAAATTTATTAGATGTATTGGGATCTCACTGAAAATTTTGAATGAGTGTCCACACTTATTCGTCATTATTCTATTTCTCCCTTGCTTCAGTTATCCAATCCGTTTGGATAATAGAAATGGCACAAAGCAATGCTTCTACCTCCTCATCCTCTCTTGAGAGTGCATCTACAACAAAATTTAGCTTCCCTTTTTATAGATGATTTCAAAATCATAACCCAACATATTTGTCACCCATTTTTGCTGCTCTTTTGAATATAGTCTTTGTTACAAAAAGTATTTAAGACTATCATGACCAATTTTTACCTTGAAGTGTCTTCCCATTAGGTAAGGTTGCCATTTCTTTAGTGCATGCAGTATTTCTAGCATTTCCTTCTCATAAATAGCTTTATGTAAATACTTTCCTTTGACTGGACGAATTTCAAAAGCAATGGGTCTTCCTTCTTGCATTAAAACAACACCAATTCCATTTCCCGAGGCATCACATTCCACAATAAAGGTTTTTGTGAAGTCTAGCATAGCTAAGACTGGTGCTAGGCACATTGCCTCTTTACGAGTTCAAAGGCCTTAGTTGCTTCAAGAGTCCATGAAAATGCATCTTTCTTCAATAATGTTGTTAGAGGTGCTACTATTCTCCCATAATTCTTAACAAAATTGAGATAATACCCCGTTAACTCGAGAAATCCTCACAACTTCTTTATGGTTGTGGGGACTTTCTATTCCCTAATGGCTTTAATTTTTTTAGGGTCTACCTTAACACCCTCGTGAGATACAACATGACCCAAATATTCCACCTCTTGTACTCCAAAGAAAAATTTGGAGGTTTTTGGAAGTAATTGTTTCTCATCCAATAGTTTGAGAACCTTGTCAACATTTTGAACATGATCCTTCCAGGACTTGCTACAGATTAGTATATCATCAAAAAATACTAACACAAATTTTCTAAGGAAGGGTTTAAAAATGGAATTCATCAACCCTTGAAATGTAGAAGGTGCATTGTTAAGGCCAAAAGGCATGACCAAAAATTCATAATGACCCTCATGAGTTCGAAATGTTGTTTTTGGAGTATCTTCAATCTTCATTCAAATTTGACGATATCCTGAACGAAGATCCAACTTGGTAAAATAAATTTCCGCATGTAATTCATTCAATAATTCATCAATCATAGGAATGGGAAATTTACCTTTAATAGTGAGCTTATTGAGCTCCCTATAATCCGGACACATGTGCCATGATTCATCCTTCTTATGCACCAATACTAGTGGAGCAGAGAAATAACTTTGACTAGGTTGAATTATACCAACCTCTAACATCTCTGCAATCATACGTTCAATTTCGCTCTTTTGGACATAAGGATATCTGTAAGGCCTAATGTTTGGTGGAAAATTTCCTGGAATAAAATGAATAATATAATCATGATCACAAATAGGTGGGATTCCTTTGGGAGTTTCAAACACCTTGGAATGATTGTCCAAGACTTTTTGGAGATTTGGAGAAATAGATGATTTTGATGTTGGAACATCTAGTGAGCATAATTGTGCAATTACGCCTCATTTTTATTTCTTCAGAAATTTTGTCATGATATTAGAGCTTATTATCTTTCCCAACTTCCCCACACTACCACGTAATTCAACTTCCTTTCCTTCCGAAAAAAATTTCAAGAAAATTTCTTGAAAATTAAAAGCTATCGTCCCCAAAGATTGTAACCATTGTACTCCTAGTACAACATCAACACCTACCATTGGAATGGAAATCATTGGACTATTCAATACATATTCCCCCATGGTTAGCTTGATATTATGGTATTTTCCAGAGAAATATATAGTCCCTCCATTTGCAACCATCACTTGACACTCTGGTGCCAGGTATAGGAAGCAATTCAATTCCTTGGTTACCTTACAATGAATAAAATTATGGGTACTACCTTAATCACTCAACACTATTACTTTTTTATTATTGATATGTCCTTCTATATTGAGAGTTTGAGGAGTGGTAATTCCTGCCAATGCATTACAGGATATGTTTGGACTCATTTTTTCTTTCTCTAGGGTTGGTTCCTGGTGTATATCCCCTTCTTTTGAAGTTTCTTGTTCATTTTATTCATACTCTTCACAATATATGTAAAATAATTTTTTCTCAACACACTTATGACCTTTAGTGTATTTTCTATCACAAATGTAGCAAAGCCCTTTTTCTCTTTTTTCTTCCAATTGTTGTGGTGTCAACCTTGTAGGTTGTGGAAGTCTAGGAGTAGGAACACTCACATATTGATAGATGTGAGGGGTAGGCTTCCTTGTCACCATAATTTTACTTTCAATTTTTCTTGCCAACCTGAATGCCTTCTCCAATGAATCAGGTTCCAAAAGGTGAACCTCATGTTGGATGTTATCCTTTAAATTCCCTATGAAGACATCAATATTGTGTTCCTATGGAATATCAGTTACCCTTATATTAAATTTTTGGAAGTCCTCAATGTGCTCCACCATTGAACCCTTTTGTTTGAGATTTATCAATTTGCTAAAGAAGGTGTTTCTCTTTGTATCCTCATAATGTGATATCATTTCCTCCGTAAAAATTGGTCAAGTGACAATTTTTTTACGAGAGCAAAGCCATCGATACCATACAAATGTATTTTGTTCTAAATGTAAAGTTTCAATGTGTACCTTTTGTGTGTTTTGCACATTATGAAGATCATAATATTGCTCCATCTGTAGTACCCATCAAACTTCATCATATCGAGCTTTGGAATATGGTGGGTCTTCAATCCAACATTAGAGTTAATGAAATCACTATTAACATTTATTTTGTTCTCATCATGAGTTTCTTGTACTACCTTTTCGCCATTAGGAATAATTTCTTGTATCAACTTTGTAACACCTTCCTTCAAACCTTCCATGTCTGCTTTTAGATCATTCTTCATGTCTTCCATGTTGTCTTTTATTTTTTCATATGTCTTAGCTTCCATGTCATCCCTTTTAGCTTCCATGCCATTCTTCAAAACTTCCACACCTTTCTTCAAACCATCCATCTTAGCTTCCACACCTTTCTTCAAAACTTCCATTTCCTTTTTTGTTTATTTTTGGGAGAGAAATATTTGGTGCACTTGGTCTTGTAGTTTTGATATATCTTGTTGCAATTATTCCTCTTCATGAGTCATAGTAGAGCCTTTTTATGGCTTAATCAGTGTTGAATTATTTTAGGGGCCATTTTAGAACCCAATACTGATATCTATGCTTCAATATGCCCTTGGAATCCCTTCAAACTGATTTTTCAAAAAAAACTTATGTAATTAAAAAAAATACACACCTTTTTCTTTCTTTTGAGGAGCTTGATATTGAAACTGCTGTATCTCTGTAATTTTGGATCCCTAATAATTGATATTCGGTCCTATAGTAACCATTTGAGTTTTATTTCCAATGCCATAGGTCTAACTTGATTTTTATTCTTCAAGGCAAAGTTATGCCCAATCTCTCACAATGACCTAATTATGGACTAGTTCAGTAGAGTGAACTTGTACGACATGCCACATGTCACTGTTTACTCCTTCGCCTCTAAAATTGATAAACAAGAAACCACAATCTGTGTAATTTTTTCCACCTTTTACATAATTCCAATCTAATGCTGAGAGAGAGAGAGAGTTATGACAATTTTACCAAGGTAACCTCTTTTAGATGAAATTTGGGAGCCTACAAAAACCCTAACTTCCATAGATCATATCTTTGAAAATATTCGAAACCAAGATTTGAGATTTGTACACAATGTTCCTTAGGATTTCTTTGCAAATGGGTTTTTTTTTAGCTTCTTAAACTTTGTAGAAATAAATTTATAGCGAAAATGACACGATGACCTGTTTGAAGTAGCCAAACCCTAGAATCCAAAGCTCTGATTCCAAATGTTATGAAACCAACTCCAAAAATAGAAGAAAAGAGAGATCAATGCCTTATAAGCCACTTCGAGGGGGAAACCTAGTTTACATTACATAAATGAACAATTCTTGGATGATTCAAATGAAAAAACCTCCTTTCTATATATAGGACTCCATGGGGTCACAATATAATCCTAGCTGCCCTAACAATAATAATGTAAGGGCACAACAATAACAATAGTGGGGTTTTATGGGGCACAATAATAATAATATGGGGGCTACAGGGGTACAATAATAACAATAAGGGAGTGACACTAACAACAATAAGGGACTACACTAATAGGAACATAACATTATCAAACAAGATTGTTTCACAATATGAATCAATCTATTCACACTACAAATGTTTCTTACACAATGTAGCTTGGTAATGCACCCTTACAAGGATAAATGATGACACAACTATGTATATGATGTGACATGTTATATCACTTCATCGCATACTATAAGTGTGTGTGTGTGTGTGTCTATATATATAAGTTGGAAGGAGAAATATAAATGAATGTTCACTCCAAAATTTTAGGGTAACACTTATAATATATTGATGAAAATGGATATGAGAATAGGATGCACAAAACTAAACAAAAATATGGCATGGAGAAGCATGGACATTACAACTATAGGTAGTGTGGCCTAAAATTGGGTGAGAAATATGTGTAACCAATTGAGGTAGTGAAAGTATCCAAGGAAGACTTGTGATAATATATCATAATGAGAGTGAAATAGAGGGGGTTATACATAAAAATTTCACTATGGGAGGTGCATTAAATGTGCATTAATTGTGTTCAAAAACCTTTACACCTAAGTATGTGATAGTATTCTTTTCCAATCAAGAACTTTTGGAAAGACACATGTCACAAAGATATTTGTGATGAAACATAGTGTCGTAGATTGTGGTTGCATTGGTATGCTATTGATTTTCAATGCGATGAAAGGTTGTGGTGCACCCTTCATCAAATTTTATGAATTGTATAACTGATAACGTCCTCATGTATTTCAATTCAAGGGTAGAAATGGTCTTAGGTATTTTTCATATATATTCCTTATTTTTTTAGATGAGGGGACTCTAAATTTTCCTCTTGTTGGGAAAATTTAGGCATATTATAGCTACTACAATAATTTGTGAACCATTGAAAGATGCTTAACATCTCTAGTTTAGCAATTAGTTAACATAGAGCGTAACATTTTTTTAGAAGTATTGATTTGACTCTGTGGGTACCATGTGTGTAGTTGTTTGATTCATATTAGACATATTTTTTTTATCTGTTAACTAACTTGGTCTTGGGGCATAACACATTGATTTTAACAAAGGTCATACACCAAAACATTTGATGATATATGGAAATGATATGGAAGTGAGTTTCAAATTGTTTGAATTAATATGAGTCTTTGGTGTTTCTTCACTTCTAGTGAGTTTCCATAGCATCAACAGATTCACTCAAGGAACATAAGCATTTCTTCACTTCCAGTGAGTGTTCATAGCCTCGAAAATTTTCCTTGCATCACCTTCTGTTAATTTTAGTTAACATGTTCTTTGCTTAGGAAAATTACTTCAATTTTCCATATTATCCTAATTTCAATTCCATTTCTAATATTAGAAACCATTATCACATTGAAAATAACTGAAGAAAGAACATAAAAAATATATGCAGAAGACAAGCCAAGACAAGAGAACACGAGAATTGGCTCAAGCCAAGGAAAAACCCCAAGATGGGGAAAAGCCTTGATCAATCCTTCTTATTATTAATATCAAATGTTCAGTAGAGAGAGAGAGAGATAATACAATTAAAGTGCTAATATGATGATCAATACCACTTTCCAAACGTCAAAGAAACAACTCAATCAAGTTTTCCATTCTGCCTTCAAACAATATAAGAAAAAATCTGCCCTAACCAGTGGTCAACGATAGTCAAAGTAGCTACAAAATAGTCTACAAAAGGAGTTTGGTCCTGGCTCAATTAATGCAGCATCCTTAGTTGATTATAATGAACCCCAAAAGGTCCAATACTGAGGTGATGAAAGAACTAGTTCGGGAACACATCATCCCTAGCCTACTTTTGAAAGCCCAAGCGATTACCCCAAAAACAACTCCAAACATCTCACTCTTCCTTGTTGTGAATGCAACCTAGGCTAGGCTATTATATGGGCCTCTAAACCTCCACCAAACGAAGGTATGGACCGTGAAATATCCAAATAAGGTCCGTGACCTACAAGAGAAGATACATGTTTCCTAGAGCATTCCTCAAATACCCATCAAATTTGCCTATAATTTCTCTCAACACGCTCGAACTCCTACCTAGGGAACCCGACCCATCAAATAGTCCAGAATTGTTGTCAACCTTTCCCTTTTCACCTTTGCTGGAGTCCTCTTTATTCTGAAACTATTTTAAAGAGAAGAAATATGTGTTGTGGATGTTACAAATCATGTTGGAGGCCACTTATATTTATAAGTGATGGAGAAGTGTTCAACTTGTCTAATTGACACCAAGTCAGCTTTGAAAAGTTGCACATATCCGAGTTTGATTCCAAAACCATATTTCTCCTTATAGAAATTTAGTGATATTTAGGTCAATTTTGGTCCTCTCAAAAAGAGGAATTCAATGACACAATTATATTCTTCAAATGATCTTCCTAAAGTGGAATTTGGCTCTAGTTTCATATTTTAACACTCCCTCTCAAATAGGGAGAATTCCACCTGCCAATATCCATCCATCATCATGCCATATTGATCATCATGAAATAACTATGCATTTCATCTTAACTCTATTGAATATTGATATCGATAATAAGAAGGATGGATTACAAGTGAGACACAAGACCTTGTCACTCTCTACTGAAAAAAGATAGTCCACATAACCATGGGTAGAATCCCAACCTGAATTGACCTTGAATGATCAAGTTATTGAGCATCATGCATCCTAGACATAGGGAGTACGACAGTACATGACGTGTCATGTTTGGTAATTTAATTGATATTAAATTACTTACATGAATTATCAACCAGGGCTAGTAAACCGATGAAATGTATGTGCTATGATTCTTTGTCACTCATATAATTTCTAAGGTAAATTGAGTTATAAAAATACACATGTTTTCTTTAAAGCTATGTAAGTAAATTAATCACTCATACAAAATGAAATTAAATCTAAGAATAATGATCACACTCTTCTTGAAACAAAATTCACACTTTCCTATAAAATCATACTCACACATTTCTTGAAATAATATCACTCACTCACTTTCTTTTTAATAAAATCACTCTTGCTTATAAAATCAATCTTGCTTATAAAATCACACACTTGCATAAATGGAAATCACACTTGCTCAAATTGAAATCCCACAATTGCATAAATGGAAATCACACTTTCTTAAATGGAAATCACACTTCACACTTTTAATTGAATCTGCTTCAAAAAGGAAAATTAACTGTGCAAAATAAAATCCTATCTATATCATTATAGAGTTAAAATCTATTATTTTCATGTGCATTTGAAATCTATGAACACTAAAAATTATTAAAAAAAAAAAAAATTCAAACTCAAATCTGAAAGAAATAAAAATGTAAATACTCGATTGAATTGGCAAGAATCTACAGGAAATATGAATTGAAATACTAATTTTTAATAAATAAAATATCTTACTGTCTCTAGGGGGCCCTCCAAGAGAATCAGGTAACGCTATGATGCTTTCAACCAAGAGCTTAACCACACATTTAAATGCTCAATGAGAAAAAGGAAATCACACTTGTATAAAAAAAGTATCGTTAACATAAAAATCTAGTCTCTGTTCATCCTTTCCGAGAGGAATATTTATAAATCCCTTGCGCATTTAATTGTTCATAGCTATACGCCTAATACATATCAACATAAACTAATATTAACTCTTAAAGATAACATTAAACAATTCTATCATGATTTGCTATCATCGCAGCAAATCACGAGGCATAAATTTGTTTTTCGCTTGCTTGAGTCGCTGACTACGGAGGTTGAATTTACCTTTGAATGCTTTGCAGGATGTTGTTTTCATTAATATGGCTCATGAGAGTAGCCTATGAAATCATTGTGTTCATCAATTTCCACCTAGACACATGTTCTGTTCTCTATTCGGCACCTCAAAACCTATCAGACCATGTACTTAGATGCATAATCATGTGTTAGCTGTGGAATCACTGCAATTCGGTAGCTGATGTAAATATTAAACCAAATAATAAATAGAATTATCATTTTATGAAATAAAAGAAAATTTTATATCTTCCATATCATAATTCTTGTAATTTTATGCCCAATGTGACATTATGAAGATCAAGAAGAAGGGGATGGAATGAAAAAGGGTGTCAATAAGAAGCAATTGCGAGGTTCAACATTCCCCCACATGGAGGTCATTGCATGTCTTCATGAAAATTTTCAAAATTAATGAACCCTTCCTGTTACTAAATCTCTTTAGATACTTGAGGAAAAACATCCAGATTTGTTCTTCTTGCTTTCTTCTTGGTGACTTCCATCCTTGGTTTCTTCATCAAAATTTTATACTTTAGACTTATTGATGCAGGGGCATTAGGCTCAAGAGAATATTTGTACATAAATAAACATAAGGGGGGTCTCATGTTTTTGTTTCCCTATGAAATTATTCATATTTGAGTTATTTTTAGTTAATTGTGGAGAAAAATGTAACTGCCCGAATGATTAGTGGGCATAGGAAGAGATAGTCCATTTCAGTCTGTCAGAGGGTTACGCTAAAATTAGGACTGTAGGACTTGCAGAGTTTTGTTGAACGTTAAGAGAAGATGAAACAATTACTGTTATTTGCATAAAAATAAACCTCTATGGCAGAGTCAGATAGACTTGCATTGGCTGCATATAGCTCTATGGTGCCAGGTAAAACCCACAGTCCCTACCTTTCCACATTTAAATCTCAAGCTGTGTGTAAAATGCCTTCAAAATTCATTGCCCAACCAAATCCACAATCTGGCAATCTCAAAAGGCTCTAAATTCTTGAACTGGAAATTTTCATAAATAACCCGAGGGCTTTAATATCTCAAATCTCTGAGATTTGAGATATTAATTTCAATTTCCTCTTAAGTAGGTATAGACCACACATTTCAATAGTCCAGACTCTGTTCTCCTATGCGAAAGAAGACCTTATTACAATTCCTCACAATGCATGGATATGTTTTTGCATTAAATCCAGCCACACCTTACCATATTAAACTTTGGGCTTCAATCAATGGTTTAAAGCCTTATGAAAAACTCATGTTTACACCCTCTATGCATATTACAAATGCATCCAAGTGTTATATCACGACTCAATGCAATAACCCCGATGCATATAATGTGACATTGTGTTAAAACCCACAATCCAAACTTTATGCGCGTGTTTCCAAGGTTCTAAAGCCCTTCACTTTACCTTCCCGCACTACTATATATATATCAACATTCATGTATATTCCTCAACGCAATGTTCAACATACATAACTTAACAATGCACCTTTACCTGATATATGTAAGATACGCTTTTAATACAAGCCAACATTTAGGTTCATATTATTAACCCTATTACCAATGTGACGTTGCATAATACATTCCACCCTTAGACTTAACTTGAGTCCAGTGCCAACAATAAGACATTGGCCCTACAACATACATACCAATTTCATCCAATGGTTGCAATCTCGCCGCGCCCAACTAACGGATCCGACGGCAATCAACGAATGTCGCGTAATTTAGATACACGGGGGTTAATTTTCCAATTTCACGCGATGAGGATGGTTTTATAATACCACAGAAGGCCACGCGTCCACCATTGTGTGAAATCGCGTTTTTTTTCACATTCCACTTACAAGCCTTGGAGCTACGCAATACTGCCTGTTTTATAATTTAAAACCACCATCACGTTCACTATTCCGCTTGCTCACTCATTCATGGTTCTGCATTTCCACAATTCCAACGTTGGTTCTTACACACTTTCGCACAGAGATGTGACCAATCTCTGCATCTTCCTTTGCAATGAGAAACTGATTCAAACAAACAGAGTTTAGCACAGAGTTAATTACATTCAATGTCAGAGATTCAAACCATAAGTCATTTCATAATTAAACCATAATTCTTTGTCTTACGATGCAAATGAATTATGAAATGAATAACACCAATACTCAGGGATTTAACACCAATTCTCCCTTCATAAATCATCTATTCTCCGTTCACAGTAATTACGCCGAATTCCTCCATCGTATGCAGAGTATCAATTAACCCCAATTTTAGAATTCTATTCAGTCCGAACTGTGCCCTCAACACAATAACAAGCCTCCTGGATTTTTGTTAATGAATCCTTCATACGGAACTAAGCTTACAATTCATTAAATACGCATATACATGAATTCAGAGCTTACCCCTGTATTAAAACAATATCTCATGGGAGATTTCTTCCCTTCACCTTAGATCCATGATGCTAATAGTTTGATGAGTATTTTGTAGGTCTTCCATGGATGCCTTTAGCTACAATCTTGATCAATTTATTCTTGTGCCAAGATCTTCAATTGTCCTAATTGAAGCCTGTCAAGTCAGCTGCATAATTTTGTTAAAGATGCATATTTTTATCAATTTTGTAGCTACTTATTTTTAAAATAAAATGAGGGTAACAAAGAAAATGGGATTAGAATAGGGTTTAAAAAGAAAATCTAGGGTGCTAAGAGTGCTTGGTTTTCATCCTATTTTTTCTGTATAAACATGCCAACAATTTTGGTTTTCATGTTTATAAAATTATTATTATTATTATTATTATTTCTTGACTCTCTCTCTCTCTCTCTCTCTCTATATATATATATATATATATATATAGAAAATAAAGTACTTATTTTCAAAATAAAAAAAGGGTTACAAAGAAAATGGGATTAGAATAGGGTTTAAAAAGAAAATCTAGGGTTCCAAGAGTGCTTGGTTTTCATCCTAATTTTTCTGTATAAACATGCCAAAAATGTTGGTTTACATGTTTATAAAAATATTATTATTATTATTATTATTTCTCGATTATATATATATATATATATATATATATATATATATATATATATATATATATATATATATATATAATAAAGGCTTCTGTGAGTCATAATTGGAGAGGAAGGAGAATCCTTCCTAACCATCTTCAGATCAATGTTGTCTTGCATACGTTTAACAAAATCCTCCCTTATCAATGGCTTATGACAAATTTGTAATCGATGACCATTTACAAGGAAGGTCACTCTTTCTTCATCGATGGTTTTGATTCTCTCTACACCATTATCAAAGATAGTTTCAATCTCATAAGGCTGAAGCCAATGAGTTTGAAATTTTCCTTGAAAATATTTAAACTTTGAGTCAAAAAGTAAAGCCCAATCACTAGGTTGTAATTTTGTTTCTTTTATAAAATTATCATGCCACCTGGATCTTTGTTTTTGAATTATATTGGTATTGTGAATAACATCCTATCTTATCTCATCAAGTTCATTCAATTGATCTATTTTTTTTTTGTGCTTCTGATAGAACGAGACCCAATTTGACTACTATCTTGAAAGTCTTTATCTGGAACTCAATAGGAAATAGGAATTGCTACGCATAAACAATTTCATAAGGAGTATGTCCTGTGGTGTTTCTCCATGTGGTACCATATTCCCACAAATATTTTGGAAGCTTTTCTGCCCAATATTTTCTATGAAAATGCATAGTCTTGGTAAGGATTTCTTCAATTACTTTATTGGTGGATTCAACTTATCTATTTTCTTGTGGATGATATGGAGTGAACTTTCGATGCTTAATTTTGTATTCCTCCATTATCTTTTGTACCAACTTGGATGTAAATTGAGTACCTTGATCTGTCACAATTTCCCTTGGGACACCAAAACGGGTGAAAATATCCTTGAAAAGAAATGAAACTACATCATTTTCAGTAGAAAAAGGAAGTTCTTTAGCTTCTACCCATCTTGTAGCATAATCAATGCAAATAAAAATGTACCTTTTTTGTCTTGATGGTGGATTAATTGGACCAACAAAATCCAGAGCCCATTTCTCAAAAGATTCTATAAGTACATGAGGTTGTAAGATAATTTCATCTGAAGGAATAAGTTTCCCCATTCTTTGAAAAATATCACATCTCTTAACATATTATTTGGTATCTTTTAAAAGAGAAAGGAAATAATATCCTAAGAGAAGGAATTTATAGGCAATTCTTTTATCAGAAAAATTTCCTCCATAGGGTTCATTATGACAAGATTTCAATATCTCTAGTACTTTATCTTCTCTAACACATCTTCGAATAACTAATTCAGGCCCTGTGTTGCACAATTCTTCATTTATCCATGAGTAAGATGCACTAGTTTGAATTACCTTTCTTTTCTTGTGAGGAGATAAGTATGATGGTAACTTCCTTGTAGCCAAATAATTAGCAATATATGCAAACCCAGGAGATTTAATAGATACTGCAAAAAATATTCATCAGGAAAATCATCCTCTATAGGAGTATCATTATTTTCATTTTGGATTCTAGATAAGAAATCAACAACCATGTTTTTTTTTCCAGGTCTATCCAAAATATTAATATTGAATTCTTGTAACAATAGTAACCATATTGTAATTTTTCCATTAGTAATTGATTTATTAATTAAATATCTAATTCCACAATGATCTGTGTGAATGAAGGTTTCATAACTAGTGATATAATGTCTGAATTTGTTGATGGCTTGTATAAATGCTAAAAAATCCTTTTCAGTTACGATACAATTTAACTCTGTAGGAATCAATTTTTTACTTGTATAGTAAATGGCATAAGGATTCAAGTATTTCTATCCTAACACAGCTCCCAAAGTTGTATCCGAGGCATTAATTGAGATGTGAAAAGGTGATTTCCAATTTGGTCCTCTCAAGATGGGTGTTTCAAAAATCTTTTCTTTCAATGTTTCAAAAGCTTTCTGGAAATCATAATTCGAGGTGAACTCACAATATTTTGTAAGTAATTTAAAAAGTGGAGAGGTAATCTTTGTAAATTTTTCTATAAATATTCTGTAGTAACTAGTAAAGCCAAGAAAACTTCTAACATATTTTTGATAGGTAGGAATTGACAATTTAGAAATAAATTTTGTCTTAGATGCATCCACCTTAATTCCAACCCTTAAAATATGGTGGCCTAAAATATTTCCCTCAGTAAACATCATGATTTTTTTTTTGGCTTAATGAGAGATTTTATTCTTTTCACCTAATGTTAAATTTTTCCAGATTTTTAAGAGCTTCTTTAAAAGAGTTTCCATAGACAGCAAAATCATCCATGTATACTTCCACCCAATCATGAATTAGATCAGATAAAATACCTAGAACTTCCCTTTGGAATGTTTCAGGTGCATTACATAACCCAAAAGGAAGTACTCAATAAGCATAAGCTCCCCATGGATAGGTAAAAGTGGTTTTATCTTGATCTTCTGAAGCTACTTGGATCTGGTTATATCCACTAAAACCATCCAAGAAAGAAATTTATTTTTTTCCTACCAATGTGTCTAAGACTTGATTTATAAAAGGAAGTGGAAAATCCTCTTTTAAAGTAGTTTTATTTAATTCCATGTAATCAATTCATACTATCCATTTTCCTTCTTTTTCGAAACAATTACTAGTGGTGAAACCCACTAGCTCTTTGATATTGGATAAATAAAATTCACATTTAACAATTTTTGCAGTTCTTCCTTTACAATTTCCCTTAAGTTTGGATTCATCCTCCTTTGGGGTTGTCTAATTGGTATAAAATTTTCTTCAATATAGATATGATGCATACAAGTATTGGGATCAAGTTTTTTCATATCTATGTATTCCCACACATAAGCAGAGGAATTTTCTTGTAGCACCTTTACTAATTATCTCTTTTGAGTTTCTTCTAGATTATCATTAATATTCAAAGTTTTCCATGGAAAATTTTCTATTAAATAATTGCAAAATTTCTCCATGGAATATAAAGACATTTGATAAGATGATATATATTCAATATTACATTGTTCTTGAAAATTTTGACCATATTCACAACATGAAGAAGATTCATTATTTTCCATTAGATTTAAAATTTGATCCTCTTCATCTATTTGTGAAGTAGGAAATATTGGTTGTATATCAATATCATCATCTATCCATTCTTCACTTTATAATTCTATCATTTTTTTGCTGGAGGATATAATGTGAATTTCTTTGTTGAAATTCCATTAGAGATAAAAATATCACCATATCTACATCTTATAAAAGCATCAACTATAGCTAAAAATGGTCTACCTAGGATCAATGGATGTCCTCCTAGATTATCCTTGGGTGTTAAAATAATAAAATCAATAGGATATTCCCAAGAATATAAGGATACAAACACATCTTCTAACACATCATTAGGTTTTGTAACAAATATGTATGCTAGTTGCAATAGTGTACTAGTGTATATCGAAGATTAGGAAGTTTCAATTAATCCATAGTCTGTTTACTCATGATGTTTATGTCTGCCCCTAAACCAATCAATGTGTTTGGGATCTTGATTCCAATGATGTGTGTTTTCACAATGGGAATTCCTGGATCAAGCTATTTTTGAATTTTTGTTTTTTCCATCATGATATCTGAAATTTTTCCAACTAACTGAATTCGTTCAACTTATTTTATTTTTCTTCCATGTATTTTAATGCTTAATTCCCTAATTGTCTTTGAAAATATTGGTATTTCTTTGATAGCTTGTAGCAAAGGATTTTTTATGCAAAAATTCTTCAGTTCATACATTATATCATAATTCGGAAATGTAATCTGTTTCTTCATCCCTTCATCAATTTTCAATATTTAGGAAATTGTGGGTTTTGCACCGAAACTGAAGGTTATTCTATAATGGGAGTTGAGTTTATTGGAGTATCATTGGTATGTACATGGCTGGTTTGTTTTTGAAAATTTTCTTCTTGAAGAAGAGGTATCTCTTCCTCAAAGAGGTTTTCCTTTTTAGATTCCTGAATAACAACATATGGTGACTTATTTTCCAAAAATTTACCAGAACTAAGTTGAACATTGTTTAGATTTAATGGAGTTATCATGTAAGTTTGGAAATTTTTCCCTTCTACGTTGTAAATAGGTTCTAAGTTTTTATTGTTTGGATTTGGAAGTGGCTAGGTAGGAAGTTTATTTGGTCTTTGTGGAAATGGTAATGAAAGTTATGGATTTGGATTTTTAGGTTGAGAGGGTTGAACAAGCTGAGGGAAATACTTTGGTGGAAAAGCATGATAAGGTTGAGGATATTAACGATACAAAGGGTATTTTCCATAAGGATTTTTCCATCCTTGTGCCCATGGTTGAGGCCAAGGTTTCTAAGGCATAGATATAGTCCAATTGTTTTGTGATGGTTGTGCATATGTTTGGGTGTTGAAACCTTGAGTTTGTGGATTTTTCCATGGTCTTTTAGCAATAAACAAGGAGGATCTACTTGATTTGGTACTACTTCCTATTTGTAGACAATTTTAAGATCTGGTGTTGAAGGAAACTCTTCTGTATCATGATTTTCTGCAAATATAACACAAGCTTATACACTTTTTAAGTCAAGAGGAAATTCTCTCAAGGCATGCTTCTTTCTACATTTTGGATAAAGTATAGACAAAGCAACATTTTCAACTTTTTTCTTGTTTTGTATTTTAAGGGTGTCTATTTGTTCACCAAGACTTCCTAAAATATCTGTCTTGAAATTATCAAGAAAATTATATATTCATTCATCCTTGATGGATTTTAGTAAGAGAGCTTTCAAAGTTTCTTCATCTAGATTTTCCATTTTAGCTCTTTTAATATTGTAGCTAAACCTTTCAATCAAATCCTCAAATTTTTCATCTTCTTTCTGCATCATCTTAAAGACTTCATCTTTGAGGTTATAGGGCATACAATAGTCCTTATATTTTTCTAATAATGCATTTTGTATTTGTTCGCATGTTATGATAGAGTGTGTTTGTAATCCCATAATTAGTTGTGGTATCTTCATCAATGATGGGAAATCCAAAAGGTTCTGGATCTCCTCTTCCTCTACCTCCACCTCTTCCACCTCCAATCCTATCTCCTCTTCCACTTGCAATCCTAGGTTGTTCACCATTCACATTGTGTACTTCTCCTTCCCCTTCTCCAACCATTGTAGATTCATTAGAACAAATGTAAGGTTTCAAAATTGAATTTTCTAGTTCCTCTTCTAATTATTCTAGTTCTTCTACCAATGGAATATTAAAGTATGTTTCTTCTTCTTCTTCTTCACTAGGGATTTATATTTCTTGTCCTAGAAATTATTCTCCAGTTGAAGATAGAAAAATTAATCTTTTTTTTGGGGATGTAGGATCCCCTTCTTCTATTATGGCTTCAATTGACAAAGTTGGTGAATCTCTAGGTTTGATTTTAGATCTAAGTACCCTAGGAAGTTTGTGTATGCTTGCAATGGATGGAATATGAGTTTGGGTGTATGTTGTAGCACTATGAGGTCGTGGTGGGGTGAGTGGTGATATTGGTATCAAACTTATACCTCTACCTATAAATATACCTCTATAATCTCTTTCCCTATGCATATCATTTTTGTTTTTTTTTTTTATAAAGAAAGGAAAAAAACTCCTATATACACTTCCCTGAAAATGACGCCAAAATGTTTGGTAATTTAATTGGTGTTAAATTAATTACATGAATTATCAACTAGGGCTAGTAAACTGATGAAATATGTGTGCACTGTATGTGCTAGGAGTCTTTTTCACTCACACAATTTTTAAGTTAAATTGAGTTATCAAAATGCACATGTTTTCTTTAAAGCTATGTAAGTAAATAAATCACTCATACAAAATGAAATTAAATCTAAGAATAATGATCACACTCTTCTTGAAATAAAATTCACACTTGCCTCTGAGATCATACTCACACTTTGCTTGAAATAATATCACTCACTCACTTGCTTTTATAAAAAATCACTCTCGCTTATAAAATCACACACTTGCATAAATGGAAATCACACTTGCTCAAATGGAATTCACTCTTGCTTATAAAATCTCACACTTTCTTGAATGGAAATCACACACTTGCATAAATGGAAATCACACACTTCAATAAATGGAAATTACACTTGCTTAAATGGAAATCACACTTGCTTAAATGGAAATCACACTTCACACTTTTAAATGAATCTACTTAAAAAAGGAAGATTATCTGTGCAAAAGAAAATCCTATCTATATCATTAGAGTGTTAAACTATATTATGTTCATGTGCATCTGAAATATTTGAACAATAAAAATGATTAGAAAAACGATTTCAAACTAAATCTAAAATAAATCAAAACATACATACTCAATCGAATTGACAAGAATCTACAGGAAAATACAAACTTAAATATTAACTATTAATAGATAAAATACCTTACTGTCTTGAGGGGGGCCTCCATGAGAAGCATGTAACACTATGATGCTTTCAACCAGGAACTTAACCACACATTTGAATACTCAATGAAAAAACGAAATCACAGTTATATAAAACATAGTATCGTTAACATAAAAATCCAGTCTGTGTTCATCCTTGCCGAGAGACATATTTATAAATCCCTTGCACATTTAGTTGTTCATATATATACACCTAATACCTATCAACATAAACTAGTATTAAATATTAAAATAAAATTACACGATTCTCTCATTATTTTCTATCATTGCAACTAATCATGAGGCATAAAATCCATTTGTCACTTGCCCGAGTCACCGACTACAGAGGTTGACTTCACCTTTGACCACTTTGCTAGGATGTTGTTTTCATCGATCTAACTCATGAGAGTAGGAGGAAATCATTGTGTTAATCAATTTCCACCTACACATGTGTTCTGTTCTCCAGCTGGAACCTCGAAACCTATCAGGCCATGAATGTAGATGCAGAATCATGTGTTAGCTGTGAAATCAATGCATTTTGGTAGCTGAAGTAAATACATGGGGGATTCACTCAATGAACCTCTAACATATCACGTGCAATAATAGCATATTAAAAAATACCCTTAATTTGAGTACATATTGGAAAATACCTCTAAAAATCACATTATTTAACCCCTTACCAATATAATCCCAATACACCTTCCAAATTTAAAAAATCTTCCAAATTTAAAAAACCCATGCTTTCACTATATATTGTAGGTATCTATTTTTTCATTAAAATTTTTGATACCACTTTATATTTTTTCGTTAACTTTGAGCTCCATTTTTTATACATGCCAATACAAAAATCATTTACCCCCTATATATCCCCCAATACATTATGTAATTTTTTCCTCATTATATATCCCCCAATATGAACCCACATGCTATGGTATTGCTCCCACAGTGAGGCCCTTGTGAGTAAATATTAAACCAAATAATAAATATGTAAACCTACCATATCATAAGTCTTGTAATTTGATGCCCAATGTGACATTATGAAGACCAAGAAGAAGGAGATGGAGTGAAAAAGGGTGTCAAAAAGAAGCAGTTGTGGGGTTCAACACATCCATTTGTACTGCTATGGTCCCTATCCTCTTTTCCCAACACATTGGCTAAATGAGAGGTACTTCCCACGAGTCCTAGACTACATGGGTAGGATTTATGTTGGGGAATCCTTAGGAGAAAGGTCAACCATTCATATTAACTATACTCTATAGGAGAAGTTGAACCACTCAACCTATACATAGGTCATGCACCAAATTATCACACACACACACACACACACACACACACACACACATATAGTGAAAGGTAAGACACTCACCTTGTACACAAAAAATTGATAGGGAAAGGTGAACCACTCACCCTTTAGTCACACATATCTCCATGAAGTACCCTAGGCCTCCAGGAGGTCCCAGATCTTACTATTCAACTGCGACCCTCATAGTAGGGTATTTCCATGACTCCCAGCCTCTCACTGAAGGACTATAAGCTTAACCTTACCAAGAGGCTTTGTGAGGATGTCGGTAACCTGCACATCCATCCTAAAATGATAAAGCTTGATTTCTCCCAACTATACCATATTCCAAATAAAGTGGTACCTAATGCCAATATGATTGGAGCGGTCGTGGAACATGCATTCTATGAAAATTGAATCCCACTATGATTATTGCAATATACAATGGTGGTTTCCAACACGAGCACAAGTGGCTCACTGAAGAGCTTCTTTAACCAAATGGTTTCATAATAAGCCATGTTTTTTGATTTATACATTTATCCTCAATGGTGATACCAGAGAAAAAGACTTTAGTCTTTGATTCATCAATGAAATAAAAGTGGATCCAAAGACATACAACACCTAGATGTGCTCTTTCCATTAATCACACTACCAACTTAGCCAACATCGAAATATCCATGGAATCTTAGATTCCCGATAGTGTACGTCAAACCATAGTTAAATAAGAAGTTATCCAATATGTGAAGTGTTGGGCCGTGAATACAACCACTTTGTAACACTTATTTCATCCATTTTTACTCTTCTCTATTATATCATTTGTTATAATTTATCATTTAAATCCATTTTATAAATGATTTATGCTCTTATGGATGAATATTATTTATCTTCCTTTATTTCTAATAAATTGATGATTATGAATTATTTTATCAATTATAGTTTCAATAAGTTGGTTATAACATTATTCACCATTTTTAGCCTCCAAGGTAATTTCCAGATTGAAGATTTGATCATTAAAAGTGCCAACTCAGAAATGCGCTGGAATAAGGAGTGACAGTTTTGCGGTTGAGATTCTGAGCAAATGAAGATGAATCTGGAAAATCCGGAACATGGGTTTTGTTCAGAACGGACCCAATTAACTTTATTAAAGAACGGTTTGCCCAAATTCGGCTTGTACTGAGAGAAAAACAGGGTTCTTTGAGCACGATTTTCTCAGATTTGTTGTTGCGGCCGTCCTCCAAATCTCAGCTGCAAAGCCAAATTCGTCTTGCTCTTGTTGAGAGATGGATGGAAATATATCTTCTTGTTGATCAATTGGTTGGAAACAATCCAATTTTGTAATAGAATCATGTTGTAATTATCTCTATTGTAACCACTCTCTGCTCTCTTTGTATTTAAATCAGAACAGAGATCAGAGAGGGGGGATGACTTCAGGGATGGATTCGAATGATGGAATTGAGGATGAATTAGAGATTCATAATTGAGGATGGCAGAGAGAATGGATAATGGCTGAGAGATGGAGCGATTTCTTGTTGTAATCCACTATAACTCTGCTTTGATATTTTAATATAAATCTGGTTGCCATTCATTCTTTTCATTCTGAAGTAGCCCAGCAGCATCCGCTGGCGGCTAAGGGCCCAGCCTCTGGTGGATTGTGCTGCTGCTGTATATTATCTTCTTGGTTTATGCGTGGTTTTTCTTATTAGCGTTATTTGGTAATCTGATGTGTTGTTTAGTTTACATCACATGCCCTGTTATGCTTAATTTACTAAGGTTTCTAAAGACAGAACTATTGTATTGACTCTGCATCGTATCACTGTTCTTTTAAGTGTTGATATAATACTGCTAGTCTTTACAGAATACTGTTGCTGTTTAATTACAGAGCCTCTGTGCTGTGCACTTTTTCATTAACATTACGGAATTCATCTTGGGAGTTATATTCTTTGCGATTGTTGGATCTATAAACAATGATGTTCTACTTTGAAACGCAGTCGTACTCTTTCTAACTGAGATTGATAATTGGATCGGATTACTATTAAGGTGTGCCGTGTGTTAAGTCATTGTGTATTTATATTTGACTTTCCAACGTTGTTTCATACTCTATCATTAATCAATGTTGTTCTATTTCCGTGTGCTGTTCGATTTATTCTTAGAGTAAAGATTGCTATTAATTTGGCTTTGCTATTGATTTCCATTAATTAGAGTTTGTTGTTCAGATTCCTTTAATTACAGTTTGCTGTCCATTTACTTTGTTGTTCGATTACTGTTCCCTTTTAGAATTGCCGTTCCATTCCAGATTTGCTGTTCAATTCTTTATTTGCTGTTCCATTTTGCTATCTGCCGTTCCATTTTACTCACATTTGTTGTTTTGGTGTGAGAGACGATCTAAGGCTGTAGTGAGCTTCGGCATTCACTGTCTAGCTCCCAGACCCGTGGTCTATGCTCTAATTTCCTTTCCATCAGTTTCCAAAGGGATGGGTTATCGCTGCCGAACCCTTGACTGATAAGTGCCTAGTTTTCTGAATGTGTGATTTATTCTTTTGAAGTAACTTAGTTATAGACAAGCATCCGTTTACTCTTGTATTTTTAAGCACTATACTGCGAAACATTACTCTTGAGTAAATAGCCGCCTCAGACTGAGTACACTCTTGAAATAAAAAGTCATCCCTGGGTTGATAATTAATGTGAGGTAATTAGGAGTTACAAAGACACCTTTTTATCGCTCTACATGAAGCTTAACCATAAAATTTCATAGAGTTTTGTAGAAAGGTATATGTATGATCTGGTGTTGATTAAGAACACTAGGGTCCCCACAAATTTTCTATATATGGATCAAAAACTTCTCCATTTTACCATACCTTTAAACTTAGGAAGTAGTGTATCAAGGCTAGGTCTTCCATCTTGATTTTAGAAGTCAACCCCCTCTAACATTGACAAATGAGAGAATCATAATATTGTTAGATTGACATCATAAATAGATACATATTCACAAACCAATCATAATAGCTCGACCATAGCTCCCTCTGAATGTTGGTAAAGTGACATTTCCCATAACCATCGAGTTATATGCAACCTGCTACCATTCCTATCGTTAATTCTTTGGTCCATGTGAAAAATTCATCTAATCATAATCATCTAGTTTCCATGCATCTTATTAGGCATCAGAGATATAATGAATCATTAGATTTAAATATAAGAGTCATTAAGTTATTCTATTGATCTAAAATTAAAAATTTAATGTTTCTTATAAAATTTTGCAAGCTAGTTCATGTCTTATGGGCAATGGATTGAAATTGCAAAAGCACATAAAATTAGTAAGCTTAGCTAAGTTTTGCAAATTTTAATAGTTAAAAATAGACAACATGCATCTCTGGGTCCCACTCCCAATGTTGACCCTTTAACTTGTATGCTAAAATGTCAAATTACATCAACAAATGATGCTCAAATTAGAAAAAAAACACAACCATTTTTTCCAGAACACCCAAAAACCCTTGTGTGGGATCTTCTTGGGCTCAAAAGGCTGAAAAATGGCCAAGTTAGGCCTTCTTCTTCATTTCCCTGTTAATTGTTATGAAAAATTAACCCTTTTTCAAAACTGGCAATGAATTTTTTCTTTGGTGGATATGAAAGGCGGCAAATTCGCAAGGGTTTGAAGACCAATCCGTTGAATATTGTGCAAATTATCGAACATTTAGTTTGACATCGCACCCCTATTCCTTTACCCTCGAGTCAGTCATATGGCACCATATGATTGGGGAGCACAGGCTAGATGCCATGTGCTATGTGCCCCGCTGTCCCCTATAGTTGATCACATTATGGTTGATAGGGTCATGGGTTGGGTACGAGAAGGGTGTCACGTGCCGCCCCTCTCGAGTTCTCGTGGGTGGTTACGTGACATTCATTAGGACCATGGATGGGGCCATACTCCTCGCCCCTTCTGCAATTTACCATGATTACATAACGTGCCATATAATGTGAGGTTGAGCCGATCGAGAGAAATCGTCCCCCCCCAAACATGCTAACCACATAAAAAGTAATATAGCCACTTTCCATTATATATTAAGAACTAATTACGCAGTGTAGTGGTAAGGTGGACGATTATTTTTCCAGAGGTAACAAGGTCGAATCCCATCTAGAGCATTCTGTCCATAACATAAATTTATAGATAAACCAGAGCCATGTGGAAACCTCCCATAGGGCCATTTGGCAACATTTCATTGGGCCATGTGGTGGCCTATGGTTGGCCCAACCACAATCACCACAAAAAATCAAATCGTTACACTTATCCTCACCATATTGGCCTGTCTAACACTTGTACTACACAATCACCTTGCTAACATCATCACCACATCATCATACAATCTACCCAATCATCTACCCAGTCAACCCTGCAAGTTGACTTTTTAGCTATTTGTTAAAAACTCCATAATGTAATAAATTTCTCATACGATGTCATATTGATGTGATTCAAGCTTCGTTGGAATCAAAACGACAAGGTCTATGATTGGTGTTGGTTTCAAGAGAATTTTAGCAATTTTAGTTTTGAGCATATTTTTGATCCCATGGATCATTTCTCCCCACTAGAAGCTTCTGGACCACCAAAAGTATGTTTTTACTCAGCAAGTAAGTGAGGGTACAAACCCCTCACTTTATGAATCTCAATCTATCTTTCTTTACTTGGATTGGTACCTTTGAGCCCCACTCGAAGATACTCCACATTACCTCTGCATGAAGTCCTTGTCCTCCTATCAAGAATTGAGTTTTCTTGCAACTCATTAAATATTCAGGAGAAAAATATTCTATATATAGAATCTAAAAATTTTGTTCATGTTCAACAATCATTGGAGGGTCATACAATCTCAAGTTTTTCACATTCACAACAGAATACATTTTCATGTAAGGTGGAAAATATAATCAGAAAGAATTTTTACCAATATTCTCCAAGATTTTGAAAGGACCGTATCTGATTGGCTTGAGATTTTTACCTTCACCTTGTAGTATTTCCTTTCTGATGTACAACTAAATTTGATCTCTCACTTGGAAATCAGGATCAACGCAATGCTTTCCATGTATTGATTTGTACTTGGATTTGATTTTCTCTAGCTATTCTTGTACTCTTTGATGCACTACCTGAATTTTTTCAATGAAATTCTTGGATTTTTACATGTCACTATGTCCATCTACTGCAATATCTTAAATAAATATGAAATACTAAGGAGAATTTGGAAAATAACCCAAACAAGATTCAAATGGAGATACTTGTGTAGATGAATGCTTGTCACGATTCTAGGCATGTTGGATGTAATGAAAATGCTCATCCCATAGTTTAATATGCTTACCATAATATCATCGAAGGATATGCACTATTTCTCTATTCAGTACTTTTGTCTGGTCGTCAGTTTTTGGATGAAATATTATTTTATTCTTCAATTTTGTATCCATGAGTTCCCATAAACTCGACCAAAAATTCCTGACAAATCGAGAATCTTGATAAAAAATAATAGAAGTGGATAATCCAAAGTGAACCCATAAATTTTGGAAGAACAAATTTGCAGTTTGTTTAGTTGTAACATGTTTCTTACATGGCATCAACACACACATTTTGTTGAAATGATCCACAACAACATATAGATAGTCATGACCTTTCCTATACATTGGTAGTCCCCCTAAAAAATCCATAGAAATGATTTCCAAAGGACGATAAGGAATAGGAAGTGGAGTGTAAAATTCCAATTTCCTATTTCTTGGCTTACTAATAGCACACATGGAATATCCTTTTACATATCTTGAAACAATTTCATTCATGAGAGGTGAATACCAATACCTCTGAATTTGAGCAACTGTTTTTCCTACGCCAAAGTGACCAGCAATACGAGAAGAGTGGGCTTCCCTTATGACATTAAATATTTCACCCTGTGGAACACATAATTTTCCAACATGATACAACTTGTTATGAACATGATAATCATACTCTTCAACATTATTTCCTTAAAGTTGCATAAACATCTTAAAATATTCATCTTGAGCATATTGTTCAATTTAACTTTCATGCATGATTTAGTTAGGCTTAAGAATGAAAAATGCATTAAAAATAGGCCTTGATAACACATCCGCAAATTTGTTGTATATACCTTTCTTATACCTGATTACCAAATGAAACTATTGTAGGAATCCCATCCACCTGAAATATCTAGCTTGTTGTATCTTGGTTTGCAATTGTAAATATTGCAAAGGTTGATGAGTAATATGAATAATTGTTTCTTTACCCATCAAATAATGATTACATTTCTTCATGCTTTGTACCAAAGCATACAACTCTTTGTCATAAGTTGGATAGTTAATTACTACATTGGTAAAGGTTTCAAAATGATAACAAATTGGCTTACCATGTTACATCAAACTTTACTCCCATAGCATATTCTCTTGCATCAGTTTGAATCTAAAATGGCTACTTAAGATATGGAAGTGTTAGAACTGGTGTTGTACTTATTTTATCTTTCAAAGTGTCGAAGGATTTCTGCTGCTTTCCTCCCCACTGAAAGACCCGTTTCGCACTTTTCAAAGCATGTAACGGTGCTGCAATGAATGAGAAGTTAGCGATAAAATTTCTCCAATATTAGTTTGCTCCAAAAAATCTCCGAACTTTAGTTATATTTCTGGGTTTAGGCCAATTCACAATGACTTCAACTTTTGAGGGATCAATCTTCAATTCACCCCCTCATACAACATGTCCCAAATAAATCAAAGAGGTTTTCCCAAATTCACACTTAGACATATTCAAATACAACTTCTCTTTTTTCAAGACATATAAAAGTTGTTTTACATGCTTGACATGCTATTCATGAGTCTTACTGAAAATCAAAATATCATCTAAGTAGACTATCAAAAAATCATCAAGGATGGTCTCAACACATCTTTCATAAATCTCATGAAATTTGTTGTGGATGAATTTCAAAGTCCAAACAACATAACTAAACATTCAAAAAAACCTTGTTTTGTCTTGAAAGAAGTTTTCCAAATATCATCTTCATCAATCCTTATCTCATGATAACCAATTATGAAATCTAACTTAGTGAAGTAAACAACTTCCTTTAAATTATCTACCAAATAATTAATGCGAGGAAGAGGATAAAAATTCTTTACTATGATATTTTTCAAAGCTCAGAAATCCACACACATGCACCATGTACCATATTTCTTTGGAACTGAGATAATAGGAGACCCACCAGGAGATGTGCTAGGCCTGATGATCCCTTTGTCAAGCAGGTCTCATAATTTACTTCTTGATTTCCGTATTCTCCAAAACTGACATGGTGTACATACCAATGTTTGGAAGTGGTGCATCCTACTACAAGTGAATCTCATATTAGATTCCTCTTTTAGGAGGAAACCCTTCGAGTTCCTGAAACATATTGTCATAAATGTTAACAACTTCAACCAATTCATGCTTGAGTTTTGAATCACATCTTGTGAAAACTTCAGATTCAACAATATCTTTAGCTTTAATAATAAACAACACAAAATTATTAGTAGAATTTAAAATCCTTTTCATATGACCAACATTAACAAGAGATAAGTTCATCTTATTGCAATGTGATCTAACAATATATTCAACTCCATCTTTAAAAAGATGATATTTTTTATCACAACAATAGAGTATGGATTTTCAGTCATACAAGTATGGACTCCCTAAAAAAATCCTGTATATATCAAGTTGTACAACATCAAGATCTACCTCATCTATAGAATTAGAAATGATGGAGAATTTGAGTTGACATTTTATTGTCACTTGTAATTTGGCCTCATCACATACCTAAACCAAAGGGTAAATTTAGTATGAGGTGTAGTTTCTAGATTTAGTTTCATGACAATTTCTTCAAAGATAAGACTGACTTGGGATCCATTATCAAACAATGTATTAAAATTTGTATGTTTTGTAATGACCCTGATATGAAAAATCTCATTATTTTTATTTATCATTTTGAGATACAATAGGCTTACTAAAAGAATTAGTACTTGCATTAGAAGCTATACCTTTCATTCCCATGGCTGTGATTTTGGTTTCATCACCTGAATCATATCCTATATCTTGTTGAGTTGTAGAAATAATATTTTGTTTCTCCTTGCTATTGAAATTCTTTGGTCTCATTTCTGGATGTAATTTCCAACAATGGTATTCATCATGGACTTATTTTAAACAATGTTTACATGTAAGTTTCTCTCCCTCTTTATTAATAGTAGCATTCTTTTTTCCTTTGCCTTTAAACTTCCCCTTTCCTTTGTCTATAGATTTGGAAGGTTTATTGATAGTATCTTGAGGAACATTATTTACTCTTGATTGATCCAGACTTATGCAGGAATGTAGAATAAATACATAAAAATACACACATAGGTGTAGGAAAAATAAAACCACATTTCATTAATATCAAAGAACTGGCATATGATTACATACAAAATGGAAATAAACTAGCTCGAGTGATGGTAGCATATCTCTCAGAAGAGATGTGGTGGCTACATGCCTATGAACTATGTTGCATTGAGGCTCAAGGGAATTATTATTATTGAACAACAAGGGAAAACCAAAAAACAACCAAAAACCTAACCCCAAGTGATGGAACGTGATGCAGGGGCATCTGAACATATTTGAATTAAGTTCGAATCTGAAGCTGAAAAGGTGGGTATGCGAAAAACCACACAAAATTGGGGCAAAATTTGTTAAAATCGATACTGAATTTTTGTAACTGATTGAGTGAGATGATCTGCCAGGTGTGCACAATAGAAGATTAAGGGTTCGTTTGAGAAATCTCAGGAGGGATTTGTGCATCTCAACCGATTCATGATCTTTTGTAATTTCTATATAACCGATGAGTTTGTAATGTGTGAGGGGAGAGTGTGAGTATAATGTGATCCCAGGTGGATTTGTACTGAGGCTGAAATTCCTTAGAATCTCTGTGATGTTGTATATAATAGGAATGTTGGTTATGTGAATTTTCTGTGTTTGAGCTTGGTTTATTATTGATTTAACTTATGGGTTATGTCGTGATTCAGTGATTTATTGACCATCGATCCTTACAGGATCGATGGCAATTTAATATTTATATGATGTTATGGTGTAGATGCAGATGATGACGGATTAATTGTATTGGGTCCTGTGTATAATTTGAATGCATATGAATCGAATATATATTAGCCCTATGTGAAGGTTTCAATAAAGTTCGATGAGGTTTTGATCCCTTTGGTAAAGGACGCAAGCAATGTTAGTCTTTGGCCATTAAGCATGTTTATTATTGCATCGAAATTCTATTGTTTGAATTGATATAGGTGAAATCCAATTCTAATTCCGACTACCATACAGTTGGAATCCGAAATCTAAATCTGGTGGAGTCCAACTTCCATAAAGTCGGAGCTTAAAAATTTGCAATTGAGCATGATTAAAATCTGCGTTGAACTCTGTTTGGTTGAATTGAATCGGGTTGAGGTTGATTTGCATCGATAATACAGAGAAAGACAAGTTTTAAAGAAGTGGAATCCTGAATTGAACGTATTCTAAGTTCATTTGATGTAAGCGGTTTTGTGAGAAATACCACTGGTTTTGCATGGCATTTGGCTTGAGGAGCTGTTTTTTTATTTGGGACATGATCCAATAAATTTTGGACACGTCATATCCACAAAACCACTAATATCGCGCTGCCTTTGCATGCTAAGGTTCTGTGGTAAAAATGATGCGATTTCTATCAGATCAAATTTGCAAAAGATCCAAGCACATTCGTGTTGAAAGCTGCGAGGGAATTAAGGAGGTATGGGCAGCATTTAACTCATTGTTATGGATTTAATTCATAAGTGAGATCTGAATATTGGAGGCATGGGTCCTTGAGAGTTCAATTGTGAATTGAAATGTCTTGTTCAAAGAATTAAAATAGCCACTCCAAATGGTTATTAATACCTTAGAGATTTGGGTATTTATTCTAAGTAATTGAAAGGTCGATTCAATACATTTTAAATGAAATGTTCCAAAGGGTCTCAAGAATTAGCTTAAAGTGCTTTAAAGATTGAAGTATAGTTAGAAGCACTTATTCAAAATCAAGGATTACAGAAAAAAGGCTCGATTATGATTTTTGATGAATTGCTTCGGGAGTTTTATAACCAAAGTAATGTTAAGGGTTCAAGATGAAGAACAACAGGTGTTTTCAATTGCATTGAAGTGGCGCAGTGGAATCAGAGTGAGCCTATAACCCACAGGTCCAAGGATCAAAGTATCGGGTTTATGAATCTATATTTTGATACAGTTTGAGTTTGCAGATTCATTTTGTAAAATGAAAGGTGAACCTGCTTATAGTGGGTTTCGCTTTTCATCAGAACGCCAAGAGTTTGTGGGCCCCATTGGGGTTAGTTGGGCAGACAACTTCTTAGGGTTGTAACTTGGTCATATTATCTCCATTTGGCGCGTACAATACCTCATTGGAAATATATCTCCGATTACTAAAAGTTTTTTCGGAAGCCCCTGCTTATGACTATGAGCCTATTGCAGACCTAAAAAAAGATGTCTACGGGGTCAAAACTTTTCTGGAAGTTCAAGACCCAAAACATGCTAAAAATAGTAAATGTTACAATAAACAAGCAAACTGATGAAACCAACCAGAGGTCTACGTGGAATAGGCAGGTAGCCACCAATATCCACCTGGACTGTTGATTCTAAATGAGTTTCTTGAACACATACTTCATCTATATTGGTGGGATTAAACATAATATAGTATGTCTCAAATAACTATGTAATCCACCTATGTATTTAAGGTGAGTATCTTGAGAAGAAAAATCAACACCCAAGATTAAAGATCTTCTAAATTCTTCTTGTGTGTAACTTTGGAAACTTTAACCTTTAGTTTGTCTAAATTGTTTCCAATCCATAATTTCTTTTTGCATGCAAGCTAATGGATAAACATTTCTTCTTAATGTAGCTATAACATCATTCCAAGAAGAGATAATTTTACCAATTTTCTTCAAATATTCTTGAGTTTTTGCCTCCCGCCAGATGAGAGTTTCACTTTCCAAACAAAGAGAAGCAAGTTGGATCTTAGTAGCATCATCATAAATAATTTGAATTCTGTAATAGACTTCAATTTGATGAACCCAATTATCCAACTTTTCAGCATTTACTTCCCCATTGTACATAGGAAATTCAAACTTTACATCAAGCTAAATCAAAGGAGAATTAGCATGTTCTTTTGGATATGGAGGAGTATTAGGTCTATGATATGAAGGGGGTGAAGAAGGATGTGAGGATGAAGATGTAGATGGAGGCGAAGGAGGAGGTGGAGGTGGAGGCTTTCTCCCATCACCACCATTACCTTTTGGATGATTAGAAATTTATCCTTGCAACCTTGTTGTCCTCTCATTGTAAAACACTTTCACCATATCAAATATATCATAGAAAGCATTTTTGAAATATCTCTCATCCACAGACATCAACTCTTGTCCTTATTCATGTGCCATAACTTGTGGAGTTTGTGACCTCCTTGAACCAATTTGGGAGTTTGATTCTTCAAGAACTCCTTATCATCTTTTCAATTTAGACCTTGTAATCATTCAAGAAAACAATTGCAAAAATGGTCAAACCTTCAAAACAACCATGCTCCGATACCAAACTAATCTGAAATTAAAAATTGAAGCTTTATTATAAAATTCTGCAAGCCAATTTATGTCTTATGGGCATGGATCAAAATTTCAAAAGCACATAAACTTAGTAAACTTAGTTAAGTTTTTCATATTTTAACAATGAAAAATAGACAACATGCAGCATCACAAAACAACAATTTAATGATAGAGTTCAACCCTCCAGGGCTACATCTTTGGGTTCAACTTCCAATGTTGGCCCTTTAAATTGTATGCTCAAATGTCAAATTTCATCAACATACAATGCTAAAATTGAAAATATAACACTGACATTGTGTTCGAAACACCCAAAAACTCTTGTGTAGGCTCTTCTTGGGCTAAAAAAGGTTGAAAATGGCCAAATTAGGCCTCTTTCTTCATTGCCCTACTAATTATTCTACAAAATTGACCCTTTGTCAAAATTGGCAACAAATTCTATCTTTGGTGGATATGCAAGGTGACAAATTTGCGTGGGTTCAAAGAATAATCCGTTGAAAATTGCGTAAATTATCCAACATTTAGTTTGACACCGTGCTCCTATTTCTCCATCCATGGGTCAGTCATATGGTTCCATATGAATGGGGAGCATGGGATAGAGTCCATGCACCCCACTGACTCCTGCACTTTTTCACATTAAGGTTCATACAGTCATGAGCTTGGTCGGGTAGGGTGCCATGTGCCCACCCCTCTAGAGTTCTCATTGGTGGTTACATGATATTCATAAGGCCCTAGGATAGGGCCATATCCCTGCCCCTACCATCATTTGACATGGTTACATAATGTGCCATATAACCTGGAGTTGAGCTAGTGAGGCGAGCCCACCAACCTGCACCCCTCCCACCTCTAAATGTGCCAACCAAATAACAATAAATATAACATCTTTCCATTATATAATAGGAAAAAATTTCACAATGTAGTGGTAGGGAGGATATTTAGTTTTCCAGAGGTCATGGGGTCGAATCCCACCGAGGTCAGTTGGTCCATAACAAAAATTTAGCCAATAAAACAGAGCCATGTGCCGACCTCCCATAGGGCCACGTGGCAGCCTTTCACTAGACCATGTGGTGTCCTATTATTGGCCCAACCACAACCAATCAAATCATGCCACTTGACCTCACACGATTAAGACACTTGTACTGCACAATCACCTTGCTGACGTCAACGTACGATCCACCTAATCATCTTCCTAGTCAACCCTACAAGTTGACTTTTTAGTTGTTTATAAAAATATTCAGAACATGATAACTTTCTCGTATGGTGCCGAATTAAGGAGATTCAAGTGTCCTTGGAATCAAAATGACGAGATCTACAATTTGAAACCAGTTTTAGGAGAATTTGATCACTTTGATATTTGAGCATATTTTTGATCCCCTGGTTCATTTTCTAGGGATTCTATAGCACCCTCTGAAGTATTACTTCAATTGGTCATCTAGCCTTCATCAATATGCTCCTCATTTTTAAGATGAGACATTATCGTGTTGTAAATGTATCAACAAACTTCCAATTATCAACTCCTAGCAATACACATGCACTGACAATCTCTCTCACATGCTCTGGCCATTCAACAACAACTCTGAAAAAAAATATATTCAACTGAAAAACCTCAACAATAGTATCATACCTACATCAATAGTACCTTCATATTACTGATATCACAAGTACTTCTGACTATATGAAGATACCAAGAGACTGGTTCTATATTTTCCTTGGGATTACTTGCTCTCAGTTTCTTTTGAATTTTCTACTTCAAGTCTGATCATGCCAAGATGTATTATGAAAAATTGATCCTGATTTGTTGCAAAATAATGTGGAAAATAGACAATGCACTTTAAAATGTTGATGAAAAATAAACTTCTGCCCTCAAGGTTCTGATACTTTCCATAGGTTTTTAAATATGAAAAACTATGAAAACTTGTTGTAGCATAGAATCACTGATGTGGTTTTCATCACACATTGCAATACAACTTCGACTTATTTCTCAAGCCAATGGAGGATACAAACTAAATTATTTTTTATATAATGTATGGTGATAAAGAGAAGTGATTTCTGTCATAGAGGAATTTTGATCATAAAACAATATTCAGATGTCCACAAATGTTTACACCTTCATGATTACTTATTTCAATGATGTTACTACAAGGCTTCAGGATAAATTATTGTATAGAATATTTAAAGGAGATTGTTTC